>JANIJG010005429.1:0-23776 GCA_024611175.1 Megaceryle torquata
CCTTCCCTCCCGCCCCGGTCCCCCCCGTCCCTCCCCCTCGCTCGGCTCTCCCGGGTAGGGCTCAGTCACTCCTTCGGCTCTTTCCGACGTAAGGAGACGGTCCCAAGTGTGTGTGTGTGTGTGTGTGGAGCGGGAGGGGGCGGCGGCGGGAAGATGGGGACGAGGACGGGGACGACGCGCCTCGCCCGAGCCTTTAATTAGAAACGCGCTGAGGAGCCTCTGAAATATTCATGCCCCTGGCGCGGCTCCCCGTCAGGCGGGTCCCCGGCCCTACGGCAGCCGCCGCGCTCTCCGCCGTCCCCCGCGGGGGGCCGGGTGGCAGGGTCGGGCGGGGAAGCCGCCTGTTTACCGGGAAATCCGGGCCTGGAAGCGGCGGGGAAGGGGAGGTGTTGGGGCGGGGGTGAGCTGTTGGGGAAGGGGAAGGCTATTTTCTACTCCCGCCGAGCGGGAAGCGCGTGGAGAGATGGCTGGAGCGAGGTCTGTGTAGAAGAGGCGGGCGTGTCGCCTTTCTCGCCGATTCTTGGCAAGGGCAGTCCCAGGTGGCGAGGCGGCTTCCTGGGTTCTCGATGCGGCGCTGCCTGGAAGCGCTCCCGGCGGGGCCGGGTGGGGTGAGGAGGAGAGCGGAGGCTGCGGCCCCGGCAGCCGAGACCCTACCGGAACCCTACCGGCTCCCTCAGCAGAGGGTGTCAGCCCGAGCGAAGGGGACGTGGTGGCGTGTGGAGCCGGCGTTGAAGGGCGAGTGGGGCGACAGCCTCCTGGGATCGCTGTGCTTCCCTGTAAAAGCCAGAGCCACCTCCCCACAGTAAATACATTCGGCCCAAATCCTCCACCGCCCTCCCCGCGGAGCCCCTCGGAACGTGTGGAGCGAGGGGGGTGGAACACGATCCGGCGGAACTTTTCTGTTTACTTTGATTGTGTGGATAAACCTCTCCCTTGGCAGCTGAAACAGGCAAATATGGAGCTGGATCGCGTGGCGGGCGTACTTTCCAAACCCCGAAAGCCGACGGAGTGGGAGCGTGAGATGCTGGGGGTCCGCCCCCCGCGGATCGGAGGCAGTGGCGACGGGCCCGCGACGCGCGGCCGTTAGCGGCGGGCAGGGCCGCGCACCCCGCGCTGCTCCGATGGCCACCGCGGACAGGTAGCGCGCGCCTCCAGCCCCTCCTCAGGCAGCGGCAACGGCGACCCCCAGCGGCCGCTGCCGAGCCCGAGACCGGCGCTGCCGCCGCAAGCGGCCAGGCGGCGCTGAGGGGGCCACCCGCGCGCCAGGGACCGTCGGGCGGCCGTTAACGGTCGTCCCGCGGCCCCCCGGAGGAGCCGCCGCTTCCCGGCGGGCAGAGAGCGGGAGGGGGGGAGCTGGACGGGGGACTCGTGCGAGCTGTCAGATAGACTACGGGAAAAACGGCTATATCCGTTCCTCAGCGCTCCCTGTACCTCTCTTACTTTGTGACATTATATCCCCTAACTACCACGTTAGTATTTTTACCGGTATTAGCCGATTTATCTTCCCTTTAAAAACAACACACAAACGGCATGTGCATCTTTTGCTACAAAAGTCTTAGCCCATGCTGTCCCAATGAAGTTACTAATAATAAATAAATAAATGGGAGAAACCACACGATGACGACAGACACCTAAAGGCAAGACTGAGCAAGAATCTCTTGTCATGAGTCCAGAATCCCACCTCATCTTTGGCATCGTGGTTTGTTTCCAGTCACCTTAAGACACAGGGGAAAAAATAAATTGAATGAGAAGTTCGACAGTGAGAAAGAATGGCAATTTGCATGACTATGGCTATATTTACAGGTTAGTCATACCAAATATTGACACATTAGGGTCACCTAATGGAAATAGGGAAGGTGGAAAACCGAGCCAGGTAGTATACAGCCTGGTGTTTTGTTTCTATGATTACATTCCAAGTAGTCCTTCACCCAAAGTAATCTCTTTGGAAAAAGGTAGATACAGCTGCAGAACTGAAAGCAATGTTTGGGAAGTCAACGCCTGTATTAATTCTCCCCTAGTTTACAGCTGCAATTTCTGTGTCATTTTTGGTCACCATTCTATAAGGAAGGAGCAGCCTGTGTTTTGAGTGCATGGCAGTCAACTCAGGAACATCATGCTGCATCTTTCCTAGTTAGATGTACCCAGACGTGTCTGGTGTGGAGACCAGCTGGCATAGATCGACCTGCAAGTTGTTGAGTAATATTGTTAATGTAGTTTTATTCTTATGGAAGAGGCAGTGGACGTTATTAGAAACTCTGTTAGTCCCTCTTAGGAGGTAACTATGAGAGTCTGGGAATGGGGTAGCTGGCATCAGCCAAAGACACACCAAAAAATTTAAAAATTAACATTGTAGAGCATTTCATTCCATTGCTTGGGAATATTCCCTTTGAATTTACTAATGTACATGTAGACTCATAATAACTTGGACATGATGTAGACAAACAGCCTGTTGCCTTTTTATGCACGCAGAAGATGAGGCAAGAGTGTGTTCTGATGTGTTTACACTGCATTATACAAAGATGTAAAAAAGATCCCATGACTTCAGTGGAGTTAATTGAAATTCACACTGATAGATTTAGGATATTTTGACATTCCAACAGGTTACATTTTCTTAGGGTTCCATCTAAGCTAACCATCTAGATGCTAATCACCTAAATGCTACCAAGCTCTTACTCTGTATATATATTGCCAAAACTGTGATTCCAGGGACTTCCACCCACCTGCAGTCTGACTCCCGAGGCTTCTGAATTGAGTAGGTGCACTGTTTGCCGTGACTGCTCACAGGTTCTTGGACTTCTTCCTTGGATACCAGGAATTGCCTGACTCTTGTCAACACTAAGCATCCAGGGTGGTGAAGAAAGCATTCTTCTGGGTTTTTATAAGATGTACATTTTAATCCCTTCAGGTAGAGACGAAAGATGAACACACCTTCCCAGCCAGGACAAAAACCTTCTTGCTTTCCTTGACAGAAGGCAGAGAGGGAGGTATGAAACCTAGTCTCAAAAAGCAACATGAACCTGGGAGAGCAGATCATAGAGGAAATCCTATACAATGAGCATTTTGCCTTGTCCTGTACAGTAGGTTTCATTTTAAAACACCTGCTGTGATTTTTTTACTTATTTTTACAGGACATGAAGTTAGTGAACTCTTCTGCAATTGAAATCTATAATAGATCAATCTACAATGTTGTTAAAAATGTCTTGTCTTTAAGCATCTTGCTCTTCTAAGTAAGGACCTGGTGAAGTAAGCACGCACGAATGGGAGGATCACATGCAGTATTTGGTGGATAGTTTTAACTGATATATGTTCCATACTCCCTTGGTGGTTATGAAACAGAGGCACTATATTTGTGATTCAGAAGAAATGCCAGTCAAAATTTCTACCTTTGTTAAATAACACACACATTAGTCACTGTTTACACCAATTCCGTTCTGTTATGCCATGCTAAAGGAAATACATCTTGACTTCTTTTACTTATGTGGTGTACGTGAAAACAGGAAAATGTGTTCCCTTCCATTCTGTCTTCTAAGACTGGTGAAATTTTCATGCTAAGAGCCCTGCAGTTTCAAACATGCTCTTGTTTCTGCTGATTATAACAGACATAAGGGCTCCTATGTATATTTAATAAAAGCAAGTGCAACATTTTCTGAAGTGATTGCAGAGCAGAGCTGATTGTCTAAATCAGGCTTATAACCAATACATGAACTGAGTGTACACCTGGGAGAAAAATCCAATGGACATTCATAAGACTAGACTGTAAAAACGTTTCTTGCGTTGCTCCTATTGATCTTAAAACCTCAAAACAATATTCTGAAATACAATTTTTCCTTAGACATCACATCAACTTACAAAAATGTTAAGTTGCACTGCTGGTTTAAAAATTACACTTTTCACTCCTCACAAAAGAAAAACGATATTTAATCTTTACATTACACATCAATCCTGCTAGAGATAAATATTATGGAATGAGATGGGGCTGACAATTCTGTAGGGTTATTAGAGTGGGTATCTGTTGGTTGACATGGAAACTGGACTTCCAAAATATTGACCACACACATGGAATCCACATGTATGATAGTCCCTTTCTAAATCTATATAGAAAAATATATACATGGCACTCAACAGGTGATACTTTCCCAAATCTCTGTTCCAAGTTCTGAAAATGCAGAATATGTTTTCAATATAATGCATTGTACCTAAGTATAATATTTATGCACCTGGCTCAGTCATCTCTGTGAGCCTCCAACTCTCAGAGGCAATGCCCAGTGACAGCTGCTGGGGAAAGTAAAGATGAGGCATTAAGAATTTCTGTAGCACTGAATCAGCCAGGAAACATATATAACTAGTACAAAAACTTCAACAGATGTTAGGGGTATTAAAGCCAATTGAGCATTTTAAGGACTTTCCCCACTTCCTACCTGATGCAAATGCCAGCAGGATTAAAATCCCATCAGTCATCACTGCAGTCAAAAGTGAAGAACTTTGATACAGTTCCCAAATGGTGTATCCATATTAGACAGGGCCAGCTTGATGTTTGGCAGAAAGTTTAAAAAAAAAAAACAACAACCAAAAACCAAATAAAAAGCCACAACAAAACCCACAGCAAAAACCCAAAACAGATTTCTGGCTGTAACTTTTCTCTGTGTGTAAAGACAGCCCTGGGTCAGCCAACACACCACTTACTGAGACAGTTTCAAAGTTATTGTCAGTCAACTTTTCAGTGGTGCACCAATGCAGCAGTGCTGCACCAATGCAAAGTTACTGTGGAAATGTTGCTGAAACAGCAGGAGGAAACTTTAGTCTTACGAGAATAATCTCACTTTAGTTGCCCTTCATGGTCTTCAAAGTATCCTCTGAAATCTTCAGAGACGACTCCTCTGAATTATTCTTATGGTTTTCAGAGATACTTTATTTTGCACAGTAAAGGTAAATGCCCCAGAGAAGCAAGTCAAACCTCTCTTGATTGTAGACTATTGCCTACGGAACACTAACATAGAGCAGACCCCTAACTTTTAAGTAGCTGAGAGAAGGTAGGGGATTATTCCCATTCTAAGAAACTACCCTTCAGGCCATAAGCACTCTATAGCTACTGTGCAGCAGTGAGCCTACTATACTTGTGTTCACTGTTGACTCCTGTCCACGTAGAGTTATATAGCTGCAACTGCAGAAACTGCCTTTCCACATCAAGTTAAGACTACGAGTAAAAGCTAGCTGGGCTCTCATTAGCTGATAGAGTGCATTACATTTTCTGGCTTGCTCTGATCTCTTTGTGCCAAAGGAAGGAGGATAGCTTGCATGTGCATAGCAGCTCAGTAGTTTTAGAGTTGGAGCAGCTTCCTCTTTGCTTAATGTTCTTAGCTCAAGGAGACAAGTGGATCACATGTGTTTTTTAGAGCCGTTGCTGATAAATGATAACAGGTTTTGATAGTATAGCCTAAATTTGAGAACATTATGTCACAGTGTGTTTGCACCACTTCTTCAAAAATTTACACTGCTAAACAAATGCCATCTCAGGCAACATAAGGATATCCCATATGACTCACTATCAACATCTGAATGCTAAGCACAAGCAATGAGACTTTAAAAAGCAGAGGACCTTCTGTGGGTCATCAATAGGCAGGCAAGTTGCTTATTTAGTGAACAGGCCTCCGTGACTGTCTGGTGGACAACTGGATGACCTCTTACAGATCAGATGCAGAGCAGGCCTATCAGCAAGATCATGGTCTAGAGACTAATTGTAGGTGAGCTTACTCTTTGGAATATTGTGTGCCTAAAAAAGCAAATAAGAGAGGGTTGGGGGTTAATCCTGTTCTAAGAAGCTTCCAGGCCATGAGCAGTTCTATAGCAACTGTGCAGCAGTGAGCCTATTGTACATATGTTCACTGTTGACCAGTGGTTCTGTCCTTCCAGAAAACAGCATTGCAGTCCCAGGTGTATCCAGGCAGCCTCTCATGCCCAACTTCATAATGAAATGAGCTGCCTTCCAGGATGAAGGCAGGAAGTTTATTTATCAGCAGCTGAAGACTATGAAGAACAGCCTATAGATGTAAGATTTTGTCTCCTAGCCTTTCTTGATTCTGCACTTGAAGTGATATAAAGACATGAAAATGCAGAATATGTTTTCAATATAATGTATTATACATTCAGTAGCTCAGGGTTGTGAGTGTTGTCTCATCGTGTATGGAAGTCTTCTGTCCTTCAGGGGAGAGAAAACATCCTGAGTCAGCCAAAATGCAGGAAGTCCAGGATCTGGCATACATAGGCTACATCTGTAGGAGTAAGTATAATGTGCTCAAGAGCATTGATAAAGTCTGTGGCACTTAAGCCAGCTGGCACAAGATAGGCTACATCCATTTTGCCCATCCTTCTTACTGCCTGTGAGAGGACAGCCTTACGAAAATACTCATTAGGAATACTTCCTGGGCTGCTTAGCTGCCCAACAGGACCCAGGAATCAATCAGAAGAGTTGCAGATTAACCACATGCCAGGGACAGCTCTAACAATTTAACAGTGTTGATGGCCAGGAAGCCCTCTCTGGCAATGCTGAGTTTTGTCTTCTGATATAGGCACAACCCGTGGGTCTCACCCCTGTTGCAAGGGATAGACGCAGCTGCAAACCAGCCATCCCTTTGGTGTCTCTTACCAGTTGGTAGAACTGTCAGGAACGTTTTTACATCATGGCCTAAATTGGAATAAAATAAGCATTGGAGTCTGAGGATGGGAGCAGCTTCAAAACTTGAAATCAGCTTAAAAAATACTTCCATGTCTTTATGGTCAGGCAGCTGTACACAGCTTCCAGTGGAGTCAGCAAAGAATCAATGTAAATTGGACAGAATCGCAGTGAAATCAACTTAGTTACAGAATAGTATAAAAAGATTTTGTTTTCTTTTCCCCCCTCATGTGCATTGTCTGCATAAATGCAAGATCTTTTAGATCTTGTATGGAAATGGACCAAGATTGTCAGTATCTTTAGCTTTAGCCCAAAGGAAAACAAAAAGTTAAAAACAATTTTATATGACCTTTAAAAATTTGTCTTTCTCCCAAGACAGAAAATTACTTTCCCTCACATTACATTATTTTTAACAAGCTACAACATACTTACTATTTTGCTATTGCAATTGTTCTTTTCAGACTCTTTCCCATCCTAATTCTCTCCTTCCACAATTAATACTCTATTTTTTAATAGTGAAATTTTCATTCATTGCAAAGTAATACCATTTTAGACTGGTGAAAACATTCTATTAATTTGAGGAGTTGGGGTTTTTTTATTATTATTGCTATTAGTAGTAATTTTTTTTTGTTCTTATTCTAAGCTAAAATGTCAGGACTATCCAAGTTTATCTCACAGAACATTAATGCCAAATGATTCTGAAACTGAAAACTGACTTGGATTTGACATTCATCACAAAGTGGAACCAATCTTCAATTCTTATGGGTTGTTTTATTGTTGGTGTTGAAGTGTCATATTAAAAAAAAATACCATTTTAAAAGTCTTTTCTACAATTTTCATTCTATCTTGTTTCTGTTTAGGAAACGCAGCTAAATTAAAAAAAGAGCAAACTAAACCCCAACAGGTATAGCTATAAGAAGACTTTATGTTGCTTAATTAGTACCTATTTGTTATAATAAAAGGTAAAAATCTAACTGACGATCCACTGTTACTCATTTAGATTTTACATTGACCTCATAATGAATAACAGAAACAATGCAAATTTTTTTTTCACCTTTTCCAGTTGGCATAGTCATCTGGGGAAGGCTTCATGCATTTTTATAATGATTTAGTGACAAATACCATAAGGGAAAGGTTACTATCTTAAAATGTTAATTTCCAATTAAAATATTCAATGAAGAAGTTATTTCTCTTGTATGCAAATTTTGTAAAATGTTTTCCTGATATACCAAAGAAGCTGTCTCTGTAATTAAAGGAATGCAGATGGATTTCTCTCGCTGCCGTTGAGTACTGCACATCAGTATGGCTATTTACACTCATTTTCTTACTTCTTTTGCAGTCCTAGTTTAGTGGAAATATTGCTTAGGTAGTTTCAATGAAGTCAGGAATTTCAGTCAGATGTTTCTATTAGAGGCTGTCACGGTGAGAATGTTCCCTGGTCAGTGTTTCCCAATGCAGCTGTGATCCCTGTAATTATATTTGAAAACAGAGGATTCAGAGTAAAAAACCACCCTTGTTTCAGACAAAACTATTTGTCTCCTTTTCTTTGTCCATTCCTCACTTGTTAGAGGAGCAAGAGGACAGTACTCAAAGGAAAATGATTTTCACTACAGTAATAGTGATTAGGAGCTAGATGCAATCTGGAACTTCTACTCTCTGCAGAAGTCCAAAATTTCACACACCTTTCTTTTGATTTGAGACAATATCACAAACAAGTAAAAACCTTCAAAAAGCATTAACAGTGGAAAATAAACATTAAAATAATTTCAGGAAATCAGAATACCCTATGGTGTTTCCAAAATAAAATGGTGCCAGCTAACTCAGAAGTGGGAGAATTCTTGGGAGGTCCCCAGAGTTAGGACTAGCACTAGGAACTTTTGGGACAGAATTAAGTCTTGAAGGGCCTTCCATGGTTTTTAAGACTTGAATCTAACTAGATTTTCCAATGCTACTATATTCTTGGCTCCATGATGTCCTGCAACTCATGTCTGTGCCAAGAAACTCAGTCTTGAGATTGGCTATTCATTCTGTTTAGTCCCCAGTTGCCTGACTCGGAAGCAATTGGTTTGGCACAACCTAATGGGAAGCTGCATTTGTGATTTGTCAAAGGTTGATAGAAAGTAAAATTTTTCTGCAAAACTTTGTTTTTAATAAAGAAGTGCTTCTCTAATGAAATATTGCCATGTCTGAAAACATCTTACTAGCTCTTTTCATGGAGTAGGAAGGTCTCAATCTGAGAAACTGAGTGAGGGAATAGAAAGTAAAGGAGAACGATCCATTTAGGATATTTCTGACTAGCAAAATGTTAAATATTGCTGCCTTGTTTTTCTTTTCCTACAGACCATGGAAAACTTTCTGCATTCAACAAGCAAGTCCTTGTGTAGGCAAGCAGTTATCTATCTACTAAACAGCGAGGCATGATCAACCATCAGAAAAAGTTCTGTTTTTTATATTCATGGCAAAAATAAATATTCTCATTCTATTCATCTTAATCTATATTCAAGGTGAGATGGCCCTGACAGTAGAACAGTTGTCTGTCAGCAGTGTATCCCAGGAGAATGGCAAATGGTTCTGACAGTTTTCTGTAGCATACTTTGGAAAGGAAATGTTATTCCAATATTGATCATATGTGTTCAGAGCTCTGATTAGTTGCTCCAGATAATGTGGAAAACCTACATTTTTATTTCCATAAAAGGGAAATTGCATGGTTCTTTCTTATCTTACCTGAAGGAATACATACAGATCAAACCCAGGTGATATTTAACTCAGGAACCACATTAACCTTGGCCCTAGTTCTCTCAGGTGATGAAATATCTGTATACTTTGTGTCTCCAGAAAAGATCTTAATGAAACCAGCCCCAGTTAACTATACAGTCATTGGTGGATTGATCATAGGTTAACGAACGATAACAGAGATACATTAGTGTGTTTACTTGCCCATTTTAACAGATTTTCATGTTATTCAAGGCAAGAACAACAGACTCTTGTTCCAGTTTATATTGGAATGTTTATTTTGACACTTTCTGCAGCCCTTAAATTATTTTTAATGTTTGTTGTTTGGTTGGTTGGTTTATTTTGGTGGTCCTTCCATGTTTTTTCCCTACATCCTTTTGTAAAAGGAAACATCAAAAGAGTTCATAGCATGCCAATAACAGTCTCACCTCTGCTGTATCTAGATTTACAGTTGTGTATCTCATGTTAGTAACTCAAGTGCTAACTCATTCTGTCATTTTGCTACAGGGCAGCATTGGGTTATTATATTAATAGCATATATTTAAATCCTTAATGATACCTGTATTGTTACTTTTGTCAACAAAAATCTATTCTTTAAAAAAAATACCCATCCCATCTTGTTTGACAAAACTTTTTTTACTTTTTTTAAAATCTATGTTGACTAAGATTAAATAGAATCCCAGCTTTTAATTCTTTATTTATTGATTTTTAAATCATATTCTATTAATTTACCTCTGACTGGAATCAGACTAATCAATTATCATCCATATCATTCCATTTCCTCATCCTGAATGGTGCTTAAAAAAATAATCACTGTTTTCAGTCTTCTGCTGTTTCATTGTCACTGTAATAAATAAATAAAATTAAAATCAGGAGGCCAGATATTTCCTCAGCAAAAAATTAAGTGTTACGGGAAACATTTTACGTGCCTGTAAGATGCTTATCTGTTTTTGATGTCTAATAACTTTCTCAGTTACTAGTAAATTAAAAATCTTTCCTCTATTCCTATGTGATCCATCTACCTTATCTGTCTTTTTTCTAAAGACAGAAAAAAAGTATTAATTGAATAAATGTTCCTTTTCTACACTATTAATAATTTAACAAATCATATCTAGTTAAAAGGCCCGTTTCATTGCTATGATTCATTTCTTTTTCAGTGCGTTAGAATTCCTCACTCTTAGCTGTGCAGCAAATGGATATTTTTTTCATTGTTGCTAGCTTTTCTATAGTTCAGGTGGTTTTAGCTCCCTAGCATTGCCTTTCAATAATAACAGCAGTTTTGTAAAGGAAAGTATTTCCTTGCAAATCTATTGGGCTCTCTTGAAGGGATCTGCATGCATTAGGGAAGTCTGGCTGATACTGTCAATGAACTCTCTCAAAAGGAACCTACATAAATAAAGCATCCACTGAATAAGAACCAAAGTAGTTACACAGGTACATCATTGCCTAAAATACAGAAAATGGAGATTTGAGTAAGGATTACATTTTTACAGTGCAAGAAGATAATCAGTAGAGTCTTTCAGGGTGCTAAAATTGATAATTTCCAGCATATTTGTAAATCAGACATTCCTTGAAGATGCAATCATGTTTACTGATATTAAATTATTCAGGAAAGCTTGACCATGAAAAATCAGAAAAGAGCCTTGTAAGACTGAATGGTCAGTGTAATCATAGATGAAACTCAGTATAGTTACATCTACACAATGTTAACCAAAATATATGGGGAAAATAATCTGAATTTTACACAGACAGCAGACTGATCTCTGAGCTGATTACTATTCTTCTGTAATGATGTGTTGGAATTAGAATAGACAGTTCTGTTAAAAATGTCATCCTAGTGCTTAAAATTAAGTCAATATTAAGAACATTTAAAAAAAAAAAAAAAACCAAAAAAACCAACAGAACACAGTGGAAACCACTCCTTCCCTCTCCACAAAGTGGGGTGATCTGTCTGCATCTGTGTTCCCTCCTCCTTCCTCACTGAAGAAATATATACTAGTACTAGAGGAGGTTCTGGAAAGTTTAACAAAGGTGATCAGGTATGTGAAATAGCTTCCTTACAAGGAACAGATAAGTGTGTTAGGACTTTCACCATGGAAATTATACGAATGAAGGGGTACGTGTTAGGGGTCTATGAAATCAAGAGTGCCATGGGTAGAGTACTAAACAGGGAAAGATCATGCCTTCCAATGCAAGGTTTGGGGGCCTTAGATTCAAAACAGATGATAGGAAGTGGTTCTTAACACAACATAGGGTTTATCTGCAAAACACCCTGACACAATATATTCAGAGATAATGGGAAAAAATCATGGGAGAAGAAAAAGTAAAATAAATGGCTTCTAAATTTAAAAACTGAAACCTCTGTCCTCTGAAGTTTATGAATGAGATCCTGGGGATTCCAAGATTAATCCTTTTTGATAAATGTGTCATTAAATGCATGCACTACTATGCTATTTCCTATGTGTTCTGTCACAGTCTGGATGCTGGTTTCAACAAGTATGGCCACTTTTCAAGAATGGTATGGATGAGACTAAATAATTCAGTGTAGGGCATTAAGAAATTTAAAACACACTGCTGTCTGTCACAACCAAAATTTGCATTTGTGACTGTAGTTTGGTGCTACATTTTAAGCCTATCCAGAGCCTGTTTGCCTTCAGTTACCTAAAAATCAACTACAACTGTAGTTTAGACTTCTTTCTCTAACTTTTCCCCTAGCTCTGAGGACACCATAAACCATAGCAATTAATCAATGTGTTCAGTCCCTATTTTTATAACTATAATCTCATTTCAAACCTAACCCTATTTTTAAACCCATTCGGTTTATATCAACTTCAGAATTTTGTCAGTTCACTGATGCTGGTGTCCAACATCCTTGCTCTGCAAGTTTCATAGAATCTAATAATAAATCTGTTTTCTGTCATCATTTATAAGATGACCTTAATCATAACATCATGCCTAGTGTTAGATGTAATAAAAGTCAGTGAACCAGCTTTTCCCTATAGTTTTCAATAAATATTTGCCCATGTTGGATACAGTCCTCATTTTACCCCTGCAGGTTTTGAGGGATCCTGAAATAACCTGAAATCCCTGTGCAACCAACCCATAATGCAGCAGCATGAGAACCTGCAGTATTTTGGTCGTACCAGCCCCAGTCCACTTCCCAGCTCTTGTGGTTTAACTTCTCCCTAGTGCTGGCCTAACCTGCAGTCCTAATCCAATCTCTTGCTTAAATTTTAGTTACATGCCTACAAATCAATAGATCTGCCAGAGTGATAGACCTGAATAGAGGACATCTGAGCAGTCAGCAGTGGAAGCTAGATAGTGTCTTCCAACAAGAGTCTTAATGGATATATTTGCTGCAAATGTCTAAGCAATACTATGTAGTCTCCATTACCAAAACCTTCTTGTGATCTATGGGACAGATGTTTTGGGAAGCCTTCTGGTACCTGAAGAAGAGATACTTCAGAGGCCCTTCTATGTTCAGTTCCTTTACATTCAAAGTTTCCACCAGTTCAAAGCATTCACTTATTTTTTGTTCCTGTCACCTTTTAAAAAAATGGTGAAAATAGAGTTCTTTGAGACTGGTAATGTCTCCGTTATCAGTGGTTGCTGTTTCTGCACTGACTGTAATATCATATTATTTTATTTCTCTTTCCAAAGACACTTCCTCAGATTTTCAGTTTCTTATTCTGTTGTTATTGTGTGTCAGGAGTATTAAACTACATAGTGGCAGCTACTCGACTCATTTAGCGAGGGAGGGGAAGAAATGCAGTTGCAGGTTATTCACGCTGTTACTCACGACAGCAACATGCTACTAGAAGTCTCAATTCAGAAAATATTAACCATAAACCATACTTATTAATTCCAGCCTTCAGCCTACTCAAAGATTTATATTGTACAGCAGTTGTCCCAGTTCTTTGCAGTCCCGAACCCTAGCCCATCTCCAGATCAAACTATTTTCTTAATAGTAGCCCAGGATCCCATCTCATACACTATAACCTATTTTGAGTTGCTGAAACTCACCTATATTTATGATATGATACAATATAATGATAATACTTGTTTCGGAAATAAACATCACTTTGATCACTTTAATGGCTCCAGACCTCCAGGTATTCCTGAAGATCTTGTAAAATCTCTCTCTCTCTCTCAAAAAAAAAAAAGAATGTTTTTTCAGCAGTTTCTGTTGAGAAGCCTTAATTGGAAGCTAAATTAACTCTACTCCAGGCCAAAAACCCATGACAATGATGATCTCTGACCCTCATTATAATACGGTAGATGACTATGCTTTGCTTTTCTGCTCTGTTACCTTGATAAAACACCTATCAATACTTGCATGAAAACCTAAAAACCCCCACATTATATGCCTGTTGTTTCCTGGTTTTATCCTAGCTATGTGAGCTTTGTAGGGTTCAAGTTTAAAGCTAATTAATCTCTTCTTCCTGTTCTGAATGCTTTCACTTTACCAGCAATGCAGTGATGACTCACAAGAACTAATTTTGTTAGTTCCCTCAAATAGAGTTTGTGTGTCTTTTCTTGAATCTAGCAAGTCAACTGTTTGTGTTCTGTAATAAAACAGGACACACATGCTTGCAATATGCCCAGGAGGTTAATTCCTACTTCAGTGAAATAAGGTCCAGTCTAGAAGAAGTAGGAGAGCTTGCATACTATTTTTTCCAGTATTTCTGGATTTTAAGAGTCAGGCTGCCATCATGTGAGGCCTGATTCTTCTACCATAACTGAAAAAAATATTTTTTTTTTTTTAATTTTTTTTTTAATTATTATTTTTATGCAAGAAAGAAGGGCTTTATCATTGTTGTTCCTTGGGTAGGTTTGCTACATTCACATTGTGTGATCAGGAGTTGTTCAGTGGAGTGCTACAAGTGGTCCTCCTGCAATAACCATAGGCAAAGCCGGTCTGCCCGAGATGGCTAATGTGTGCAGACAGTAGTAAATACAGATTCAGAGTTCCTTGGAAAGAAACAAGGAGCTAGCACCACACCACCAGCAACACTTGCAGCGAATGTACCTATAGCCACAGTTACAAAGGCAGGAACAACAGTCCCAACAGAAGCTTCAAGAGGAATCTGTAAGCTATTGCAACAACTTAATGCACAATAAAAGCTCCAGCTACAGGAGCAACATTGAAAACAAGAGGCTCTGGAACTAATGAAAAG
Organism: Megaceryle torquata; assembly: GCA_024611175.1. Lineage (NCBI taxonomy): Eukaryota > Metazoa > Chordata > Aves > Coraciiformes > Cerylidae > Megaceryle > Megaceryle torquata. The sequence continues at coordinate 14,581 of JANIJG010005429.1, forward strand.
TATTAAAAGATGTTTCTCTAATCAGTAGACCACCAGCAGACCAAGGGAGGTTCTCCCCTCCCTCTACTCTGCCCTGGTGAGACCACACCTGGAGCATTGCATTCAGTTCTGGGATCCCCAGTTCAAAAGGGACAGAGATCTACTTGAGAGAGTCCAACAGAGGGCTGTGAGGATGATTAAGGGATTGGAACACCTTTCTCATGAGGAAAGGTTGAGAGACCAGGGGCTCTGGAGAAGACTGAGAGGGGATCTAATTAATGTGTATAAATATATGGGGGCTGGGTGTCAAGAAGAAAGGGGCAACCTCTTTTCACTTGTGCCCTGCAATAGGACAAGGGACAATGAATGCAAGCTAGAGCACAGGAAGTTCCATCTCAACATGAGGAAGAACTTCTTTTCTGTAAGGGTTACAGAGCACTGGAATGGGCTCCCCAGAGAGGTTGTGGAGTCAACTTCTCTGGAGACTTTCAAGACCCGTCTGTATGCATTCCCGTGTAACCTGCTCTAGATTCTATGGTCCTGATGTGGCAGGGGGGTTGGACTCGATGATCTCCAGAGGTCCTCTCCAACCCCTAACATTCTATGATTCTATGATACTAATTTTTTGGTATAGAATCATAGAATCACAGATTTTTTTCTGGTTGGAAGAGACCTTTAAGATTATCAAGTCCAACTGTTAAACCAACACTGCCAGGTCACCACTAAACCATGTCCCTAAGTACGACTTCTACATGTCTTTTAAATACCTCCAGGGATGGTCACTCCACCACTTCCCTGGGCAGCCTGTTCTAGAGCCTCACTACCCTTTCTGTGAAATTTTTTTCCTAATATCCAATCTAAAGGTCCCCTGATGCAACCTTGAAGCCATTTCCTCTTGTCATATCACTTATTACATGGCAGAACAGACTGACACTCACTCCACTACAACCATTGGCCTCAGCCCATTGATCATATGAACATGATATGAAGAGCATTCTCAGGAGCTATTAGAGTATCCATGAACAAATACTGTATTTTACTTCACTAAGAGAAAGCAAGTTGTTGACGTCCATGCAATTGTGCGGCATGTTACCGAGGATGACTATAATATACAGGGCCTGGATCTTTTATGTTTAGTGAGTTGATGCTTTCAACAGGCTCCTAATATTCAAGACTGAGGCACAGTAACAGACATAGAGATTCTGTCCTCAGGATAATAGAAGAAGATAAACAGCTGCCTGGAAAGTTTTTAGACATGTTTGTTTTAATATTTAGGACATGTATTATTTGGACAATTGTATACAGGTGGTTGCACAACTTCTGAGTATAGAAAGCCTACAGCACACAGTGAAGGAAGAGCAGAAGATGGATGAAGCGGATAGCTCAACCATATTAGGTACAAAGTGTAACAGAGATCTGACTCTGTATTAACTGTGATACATCTGGTAATTAGCTGTTAGGCTAATATCTGCCTTCTTAGGTGCCTCTTTCCTGTTAGCATACATTCATTCAGCTCTTACGCTAGGATTTTATTGCTAAAACATTGGATAGGTGTTCCCCACCCACTCTTGCTGTCAGGAACCTGAGTACTCCTGCATTCTTTTTCCCTCTCTGAGGTGTTTGACCACCTGTGGTCAAGTACAGCTCTGATACAATGCAGCTGTTCAACTTGGGATCAAATTGATGAAAGGAGTTATGAAAGAGCTACCAGAAGCTTTGTTGGAGGCCTCAGCTGCCTTGGGAGCTGAATTTAATTTCAGGCCCGTGTCCCTGGTCCTTATGAAACGCTTGCATTCATCCCAAGTCCATCTTTACCAGACCAAAAGGTACCTGTGGTAGCTAGAGGAACTGCTGTAAAACATTTACCTCTATGATATACAGCACCCATCTCATTTTAAGTTTGACTGTTAAGCACCTAAGTGGAACCTCGTCTAAAACTGTGAACTTTTAATTTTCAATGGATCAATGATCCCGAGAATTCAATAGATGGGAAATATAGACTGGAAATAACTACACTGAACCCATCCACCTCTGTCAGTTCAAGTTTTGCTTTCTGGCCTTTGAGAACTCACAAAAAGTTTTTACTGTGTCTTATATAAGAGCCTCACACCTTTTCTGAAAGCCTAGACACTTAACTGTGGCCAGGAGATTTCATTCCTCCCTAAACCCTCAGGTAAGATGATAGCACCTACCAGTTTCATAACATTACAAAGTGTTATACAGTGAGACCAAATAGCTGATAATACAGTATTGGAATAAAGGCTCATGCTATTGGAATAAAATCTGGTGCCAACAACAGTGGGGGAGTCATGGTTCATTCTGTGGCAGTTATGACTAATAGATGCAAATTGAGAGGAAAGATTAGTGATGCAGTTATTGCTGGCATGATAGATACTGAACAGCTCGATCTTGCAGGCATCTTGAAAGCCACACAGAGCTAAGATGTGTGTTGAAACCACCAGGGCAAATACTTTATTTTTGTTTCTGGCTAAAGGTAAATGTATGCTTTTATATCAAATTCAGGTTAAGGAGAAAAAGGATACAGGCATTCCATACACGGCCTTCATCCAATTTCTACGTGTTTAGCAAGATCCAGCAATAACCTTAAGAAATCAATCACTCTTATTCTTAAATTTAATATCAAAACTGGGGAGATGGACAGGGGACAATGGTGACACATGTCGCAGGAAGGGTGACAGGAAGGGAGGTAAAAGAATTATGCATCACGTGGCTATATTCCCACATTACTATAATCTCCTTTCCCTGATAGTACTACCAACACCAAACTCAAATCCTATTTTCAGGCTTATTATTAACCTACAATAACCTGGGAATTAATTGTAAGATACTAGACCTTGCCAGATCCACTCTAAGTCCTAGTTTGCCAAGTAGTGTGCCTTGAGAATATAACACAATAAGCTTTTCATTTTGCTGTAATGCCAACCTTTTCCTTTGCCTTACCTGCACACTAGCAAGCTGGAATAGACACAGAACTGTCTCATAGATGAGCTTGCATTAAAGACTCCTTCCTTGTGGATCAGACTACTGTTAACAAGATTAAAAATAAGAAGCAGGATTATGATAACGGGGACTACAGAGTTGGGATAATGTCTTTGTCTTTCCCGTGACGTTTTTATGACCAGAATTATAGCTGATTTTGGTAAGACTGAGAAGATAAAGTTACTTCTACAAGGCAAAAGAAAAGGTAAAGTCTGGGGCTAATTTATGGTATGGAGTAGTATTAAGAACAGCAGGGACTAAAGTCTTTTAAGATGTCTTTTGCAGAGGCAGAATGAAGATGAATGTTAGAAAAAAAATGCTTTGAGTCTTTATGTATAATGGTTACATTGGAGGATTTTCTGTTTTAATGAGGTTTAGGAATAGAAATAAGTGTAAGGTGAGAAACTGAAGAAGAAAATAAGTTTATTGCCAGATTGCATAGAGCATACAGGTCCAAGAAGTTCTGTTAAGGAGTTTGTGGGCCCTTAAAGCATAGCTGAGGAAAGGGCTAGAGTTGAGGTTAGGGAAGGGTTAAGTGTGGGTTGTGTACAAGAGGTACTTGAAAGTTTTAAGAATTTTATGTTTTCTAATGCCTGCAGAGTTAGGATGATCCCACAGCTTGCCTGGGTAAATGGTTTTATTTCCAGTTTGAATATGCCTCACATAAACCTAGGATAAATCTATAATCAGTGATTGTAAGGGAGTATAACAGTGTATCAGCAACTGAAAAAAGTTAATTGTTGCAGCCTGTGTAAACTAAAACAAAGACTGGTGTTTAAAGGAAAACTGTGCTTAAGACTAGAATAAGGGCTGATATCTTGATTAAGGACTAGCACAGAAGATACCCAAAGCCTATTTTTATGCTGGAAATGGAACTACAAGTCTCACAGAGCTGGGATAAGTATTTAGTAATAGAAGTGAATGGGTTTTCCATAGATATGAGGAAGATTTAGGTTGCATATCTTATTTAAAGCTATATTTATGCTTATTTTAAAGATTACATGCTATAAAACAAAGCCTTTGGAGCTAAGCTTGGTTACAATATAGTTCAGGGTCTTCTGAGCCAAGATGAGGTGTGGTCTTGGAAAACCTAATGTCTAATACTGATGTGGGCATTGATTGCTGGTAAAAGGCAGTTATTTATTACAGTTAGGTTTTTTTTAAAAGACAGGAGATCAGCTATTAGACTTTTGTTTCTACAATTTCCAGGTCTTCTTTTTTGCCTTTTTTGCAGCTTCACAAAATAGTTGTGGCCATTTAATACTTTCTTTTCCTGACACTGTGAGTCTTACGGGTTATATGTAGCCCACATATTCAGTACATCTTAATCTTAGTCTTCAAACTGAAATGAAATATAAACCAAACTTGATCAATAGACTTGCTTCCCAGGTCCATCTCTTTCTGACCTATTTGACCCTGCTAATAGTACCATCTTAGGCCTGCAAATCACACATAACAAACCAGTAAATTCAGTTCCTGCTTTTCAAAGTTAAACTGCCACTCAGAATAGAAACTTTATTTGTACTCTACAGCTCTGGATTATACCATGCCCTGTATGTGACCCACTTCAGTCCTCTGGTACTGGGCATTCTAGAGTACAGGGCCACAGAAACCTGAGAAGAAGTCTTGATCAGCACTTCTTCATGTTCTCAAAGTTAAATCAATGCAATCTTCAGGTATACTCTAATCCATACTTGTAGGTAGCATTGCTGGTAAACCCTTCAAATGCTGGAGAATTTTGTTTATATCCTTAGGACTGAACTTTATCCCTATTGATAACTATACCCAGAACCCCTTAACATCTAGAAAATGAAACAGAACCAATTTTCTCCTCCAGTGCCAAGTCTCTCACAGCTCTTTGTGCTTTTCAAGTGCTATCATTAACACTACTCTCCTTCATGCCTCCAGGGCTTGATTTTACACCATTTTTTAAACAAGCATTCACATCTCCCTTCAAACGAATCAGAAGCCATTGTCTGTGACACTTATATGCACCTTTATTAGCTCTCTAGGCACTGACAGATCCATATATTAACCTAGATCTTCAGTTGTCTTGTCTCAGACAATAATTGTATTTCTAATCCAGCTTTAGCCTTACCAATAGGCTGGATTCCCTTCCCTAACTCATTGAAAGCTATTTGCTCAAGTTCTCATGTACCTAGTGTGTTCAGAGTCCTAAAATAACACTAGATCTTCAGTACAACTATAATTGTAACCCTAAATTTAGGCAAATATCTCAAGAAGATAAGAAACTAGCTAGAATTTTTGTTGGCTTCTGCTGTTGTACCAACTCTACAGGCCTTTCAAATGAAAAGAAATTAACTTTTCAGATTCTTCTCTCTTGAACTTTGAAATATGTATAAATCTTTTTCATGCCTAATGAGAAAATTGTTCTAAATGTGTTTTAGTTTATCATTATTGTGCTAGCATAAATTGCTTCCAGTGCCAAACATGGATGCAGTGTCAGGAATTTACCAGTACTACTACAGGGAGTAGAGTGGGCTAAGCCTCATTTCTGTTTTCAACCACAGACTTGCTTGACATGTGACCTGCACTATGTTTACTCTGAAGTGCATCATGAGATTCCCTCTCACTTGGTCTCTATTTAAGGAAAAGCTGTGTGGAGCAGGGGTTATCTTATATATACATCTTTGTTATATCTGTGTATATATATTAATTACAAACTACATTAATCTATTTTTCCTAATTCTCTGATTAAGTTTTAAAATATACCATGGTCCGAAAGAAACATTGACAAAACTTCCCACATGTGTAAAAGAACAGGCTTTTACATTCCCAATTCACCATGTAAACAAGACTGCTGCCCACCTACAGAATAAAAATTCAGTATTCAGTTGCCAAATTTAATTAAAATTGTACGGTATTTTCTGTATCAGAGTTAAGTGTTTATCTTTTCACAGATGCTTCCTTCTGTTTTCTATTCATGAGTGAGTTCTTAAATGACATAACATGCCCAGGAGACCTTGTAATCCAGAATTTATGCTTACTAAAAATACTTACATTCTTTTGCTTGCTCGTAAAAAAAATATTACACAAATCTCAGAACTCATGGATAAAATCAAGATGTGTTTTGTTTTTTTTCTTAGACAAACTCCACTGAAATTGTTACTGGATAAAATGTCAACATAAAGTGCTACCTTTCACTTCACTATGATAAAGTATATTCAAATATATATTTTGTGTTATGATAAAATACTACGTTTTAAAAGACTTCCTTCATTTCCCTACATTGTGGAATTAAACAAATTTTGCATTTATTATCTGATTATTCAAAACCAAAAAAGTTTTTGAATAATTTATAGCTAGACTTTTAGATTATGCGATTTTAACTTATGTTAGCAATATATGTTGCATTTAAAAAGATGACTTACTGGTCAGCTGAACTAAATACAAAGTTACCTGTAGATCTTATGAAGAATTACAATGCTTTATTAGCATTTCATTTTTTTGTCTCCTTTTTTTGTTTTACAGTTGCTTCAGTTAGAGTGTTTCTTTACTTTTCTTCCCTATAAAAAATCCCAAACAACAGAACACAGTTGAAACAATGATCTATTTAATATACAAACTCAATCCTGTAAATGGATGAAGCATACTAGCAGGTGCTGAAAACAAAGTCATCCCAAGACGGATATTTTACCCACAATTTCAGTGTCAATATACAAGTAAAACAAAGTTACTACCAGTACACATTGTTTCTGTACTTAAAAATAATTGGATGTATCAATTCATGATTTACTCTCAAATAAATAAATTTAGGAAAAACACAAATGATAATTTGATAAACATAAAAACTTAAACTGAGGTATCACAGGAAAACTTAATGTAGATATTTCTGAAATTTTTTTATATGACTTTGAAACAAAAATAATGGATATTTTTCCATAATTCTTTTTAGGTATCTTCAAGTAAATTATTCATGTGTATTAGAACTCCCTGAATCTTTAAGTAGAAACAGGTTTTTATACAACAGGAGGATTCATCTCAGGTTGACCTGAGTGCAGGTTTTATATTTACCTTAGACTCCCTAAGACACAGTGGATGTTTACTTATGTCTTTTTGCCTCTGAGCATGATTAAGTTCAATTACAGTTGGGGTCTTAACTACAAACAGTCTTTTGTCTTGAGTGCATTTAGTGAAACATATAGCCCTCTTAAGCTTAATAAAAATACCCTTTTCCTGTCAAAGCCTGTTAAAAAAATTCTTCCATCCTTCAAAAAGCCCATAGACTTAAGATTTCTTCTTTCAACATAAAAGCCTAGAAGTGCATCTCTTTAATATTTACCCTACACTTATTTCAATAAATAATGGTGCTTTTTCAGTTGTATTCAAATGAAATGGAGTTATTAATATCATTAGTCTAAGTGTACAAAGTCCTTTGCTAAGAACAGTGACAACTATCATAGTCCTCACTTGTAAAATAACTGTTTTAGTTCTACGAACTGCCCTACCACTATATAACCTATTTCACTCCCCACATTGACCCTATCAACATTTTTGTATTTAAATCCACAGTTGCGCTCAATTTCGCAGTCAGTAGCATGGTGCCACACCTGCTTTTTCATATAAGTTTTTTTCCACATTTTATTTCTTCATTCAGGGAAGACAGAATTATACGGCCTAAATGCTAAATTTACACGCATCCTTCCCATTCCTACACCTTGCCCATTCTGTACACGCTTAAAGCATTTAAATGAACTGTGGAGAACTCTGAGCATAAATCTTTTACTTCTGTTCCACCATACAGCTGGGATCGGCGCTGAGCTGGCACAAGGTGCCCTGTATAAACAGAAGCCTTTGCAAATGTGAGCACAATTTGGTACCAAGCTCAACCAAGCTCAGCCCAATCTTTTTTCCCCTCTGCATGTAGCATGTAGTTACAGCCTCCCTCAAGAAAGAACTAGAATTGTATGCCTTATGCAGCCCAATGGGGATCATGCACTCCATGAGAATATTAGTTTAAGGCTGCTTTGGTTTTGGGTGGTGCTGACCAGGTATTTAGCATCTCCTCAGAAGTTTTCTTGCCATTCTAGAAAGAGTTCAAGATTAAAAGAGTAAGAGAGAGACAGAAAGAGAGAGAGCCCAGCGAAAGAACTGTGATTTCATAGCCTAGTGACCAGCCATCTCTTCTGAGAAAGCAGCTCCATTTTAATCCTGCTTCTTCTTCACTTTCTACATTTTAAACTAAACAGTTACTAGTTTGATAAACAACTCTCCTCTTTTCCAGAAAATTGTCCTAGTTGCCTCATAACAATGTTATGACTTAACTTCTTTGATGAAATCTTTATTTTTCCATAAATTTGAAATCATGGTTGATTCTTAAATCCTTCAATGTAGTGAAAGAAGAATGCGTCTACAGGATTTGAATAGTGTCCTTTCTTCTTGCAAAGTAACAACTCTCAGAGAACTACCCAAGTCATTCTAAGGTGTGTATGTCTGTGTGCATGAGGCCCCTTCAGACTGAAGAACAAAGAGAAGTCTTCCCACACTGCACAGGGGTGTGTGTATGTGCATGTGTGCACTAATCAGGAAAAGATGGAAGGATTGCATTCTTAGTATTTCTCTGGAATAAGACATGAAAATCCTCTTAGCTCTTTGATGACACAGAAGTAAGGATATTAGGGACAATTTGGGCAATAGAAATGTTCAAAGACACATTTCCCTTAATTAATTAATTTCCATTGATTTTTCTAATATCTGCTTTGAGCTGGCTTCTTCTGTGTTATTTGTCTTGGACCCTATTCTGAGGTACCCAGCACCCACAAATATTGTTGAGAGATTAGATCTGAGTTTAAGTTTCATGAGTCTAAAAGTTAGCTCCAACATGTAACTTCATTGGATGTAACCTAAACCTGACTGTGAAAAATAAGCTTTTGTTTATTTAAATGTAAATAATCAACCAAAAGTTATGTCTTCAGATTCATGTAGTCTTTTAAGTTACTCTGTCAATATCACAAAGGGAACCTTAGTAACTTCTGTATTTAATTCCCTTCTGATTTTATGTCTTCTGAAAAAAAAAAAAAAAAAAATTTGCAGGTTTATTTTCCTTATTCCCGTGTAGATTCTCATTCAATTTCCATTAAAAAAAAAAAAAAGAAAAAAAAAAAAAAAAGAGAGAGATAAACCCGGCAAAACACCCGCATCCCCTATACACCCCCCCTCAAAAAACTCCCCCTACACACAACTCACCACCCAACGC
>JANIJG010005430.1:8219-129914 GCA_024611175.1 Megaceryle torquata
GAGATCATAAACCATAACCTGCCTTTGAAATCACATCAGATGTGGACTTAAACTCTAAAATGCACAACTTACAGTGACAGAGCTTACAGTGACTTGTACTTCTCCCCTATGTTGTTACAGGAGAGAGAGAGAGAAGTGTATCATGTCTTCTAAGCTTTAATTTAATATTACAGCTGTGCATCCAGGAGCAGCTGGCTACTTCCCAAGGATCGAAATAGTTGCTTCTTTTACCTCAAGTGTGTCTCATAACTAGAGACAAGAAGACACTAAATAAGAAGCCTTTTTAAGGTACTAGCTAAGCTGTTAAGAATAGTATTGGTTGTAGTAACTAGAAGATCCCTCAAGGCAAAGTTGTCTGGTGACTCCGATTTCCATCCTCTGTGATCTTAATATACAGATTTTCCTTCTGTTTCTCATTCCTATCCACAGGATCATTGCCTGTTAATCATAAAATGATGTCTGTATATTCCCTGCAATTCTTCATTCTTGGAAAAAGTGTTGCCACATGGAATGTTTCCAAAGTTTTAATTTCCTCAAAGATTGCCAAAATATAACTTAATAGGAAAACAGAATTATAACAATATTTGCTTTCCCTTTCAATCCATATCTTTGTTGTTTTTGTTTTTAAATCTAGAATTTTTAGTCCTGAGTCTCTCAACATGTACAAATAATTGCCAAAATTCAAATTTGCCAGATTAGAATGAGAGTGACATAAATTCAAAGGCAAACCAAAGCAGTTTGTGGACAAGCTCATAAGGGTCTTGAAAATCCTGGAGAAAAGCAAGTTTATAATTAATAAACTTATGTTTGCTACACAGGGATCAGGAAATAAAAAACATTTAAAAAAAAAAAAAAAAAAAGGCAGAAATCGCTGGAGTTTATTATGTGCTTGAGCACAGGGGTGAGGTCATCCTTTGAAAAACCTTCTCAACAAATTTTCTATGATGCACTGTTACCTGATGCTTTGTAATGGAAAATCCTGGTTCCCAAAAAGATCCTAAATTCTGTTACACAAAAAATAGTCTTTAAAATGTATTACTGCCATGTTCTTATTTGTTACAAAGTCCTTATCAAAGCAGGTTTCCTGAGCACCTCAAACTTTCTCCTAGGAATTTTGAACATCATAAAAGTAGCTTTTCAGAATTTTAGGTTTGGTGACTGAAAAAAAATTAAAAATTGAAGTGTGCCAGGCCCTGGTTTGTGAAAAGATAAAGGAAGTGTAATTCACACATATGCTACCTCAGCTGTTTGAGGTGATGATTCTGTCATATCTTAGGGCAAACCTGTAAGACGTGAGGATAGATTGCTTTTCTTGCTGGTTTTAAATTGATTTATGAAGATGAGAAGAAAAACAGCAAATTCAGAAAAACCCCAACGAGAACAAATACCTAATCTTTTCACTTCCTGTAGCACCGTATATTTAAAACATCATTAGTTATATTCAACTGGGTCTTTTCCAATATCACTCACAGAACATGGAAAGTCTCCAACTGACTTCACTAGGTTTTGGCTTGAGGCCTGATATCGAAAAGTGGACTCGAGCGTCTGCCTGAACAGTGCTTAGCAGTGCTTGAGAAGAGGGAGCCTTGAACTTCAGTCAGTGCTGTGTCTGGTGACTCACCTACAGTCATGTCATGGAAAGCTAATTTACCAAGGGGGCAAGTGATGTCCTCATATGAATTCTGCCCCATTTGCTGATTTTCAGCCTCCTTCCTCTTTGCAAGGACTGCATTTGAGGAATATGGCATTTTAAATTCATATTAGACCTTCAAATCCCACATTCTTGAACACACGGGAAACTTTACCAATAATGGAGGTGAGAACCTACCGAGTCCTGATGTATGGGGCAAGCACTGATTTATAAGGATGATAACTGTATGGCTCATATAAAGTCTGCTCAAATCAAACTTTGCACTTCAAGTGATCTAAGGATAATTGTTTTTATAGCCATTCTTACAAAGATTTTAGTGCCTTTAAACTTTTATTTGCTTAAACACAACAAAAGTTCAGTTGTAGACATAGCTGTTTATTTTACAAGTCAGTTATAGGTGTATTTTGCTGCAGGTCAGGTTTGTAAAAAACATGAATGGAGGTAAAAATCATTCCAGGATCTCTGACAACCTTGATTATTGTATTGTACGGAATAGTTTTTTCTTGTTGGATTGTCCTTTTGTGTGTTTGTTCCTGTTAGCACAAAAGAGAAATAAAAGGCTTTATACAGATTATTTTGAATGGGAGCTGATTCATAAATTCTGAAAAAAGCTTCATAGGAAATCCTTAAAAAATTTTTTTGTTTGTTTTTCTTCAGTTAAAAAAAAAAAAAATCCAAAATATGCAGATACTTCTAAGTCTTGGTGAATGACTGTCTAAAACTTTGGAATTTGGATTTTGTTTTGTTAAACTTCCAAAATCTGTTGGCTGTCTGGAGGCTTGCAGTGCTATGATGAAGCTGCAAATCTGTTCCAGTTTATTTTCCTGTAAACAACTTGCATGAAATATATGAAACACCTTAATTTCAAAATCAGTTAAATACCTTAACTAAATCTAAGGAAAATCAATGCATTTGGCTAATTTGAACAGTGGAGCATTTCCCAAGTATATTTCCATGGAGAGTCAGATAGGGAAGAGTTAACAAGTCAAAGTTTACTCCTCTTTCCAGAGTGGTTACTACTTTAGATTATATGTGACAAAACAAATAAAAACAAGTAGTACAGATTTCTGTGTCCTCCACAAGATGAATAGGTTCATTTCCAATAAATGATTGGAAATTGAGAAATCAAGAAATTGAGTCCTCAGCTTGTTATTCATGTTACCTGTGGTCATGCATGTTTAAACCATTCTGCTGCTTTAGTTAGAAGCAAATACAGATGCTACCACTATTTACAGTCTTTCATTTGCAGTTCTGCAATTCAATAAGCAACACTTAATATAAATCTGATTTATTTACGTATTAATTTATTTATCCCCTCACACCATGTTACTATTGAAACTTCTGTGTAGAGGCAAACATTTCACCAGAAGGAAAACTATTTTAACTGCTTTAGCCTTTCATTGGAAGGAGATAAAAATGAGATCTTACTGGAGGAAAGTTCTATTGAAAGTGCGAGGAGAACAGGAAAAGATTCAATTTATATTGTTTGGATCAAGATATTAGTATGTGAGATCCGGTTTCACATAGACTTAAAAAAAAACAAAGACAATTCTTTTTGAGCCTCTGGCAATGTGACTGGCTCCGTAAGATCAGAGCTCAAATTTACATGGATCTGTATTAGTTCAGGTATGAAGAGTTTCATTTTGCTGATCTTTTGAAGCAAATTCCACATAGCAGCACAAGAAAGGGCTGCCACATCAAATTTGACACCCTCCAACTGTGCCTTATGCCAATGTTTTCGTTGGTTCCCTCCTTACAAAATAGCTCTTTGCCAGTTTTCTGAGGACTCTGTCCTTTCTTTCTTTTTTTTTCCCCCCCTCCCCTATTTAAGAATGTTTTAGTTTGGGATTGTTAAAGTATGTATAGAAATAGCCATGAAGTAGAGGGAAAGGACAAGCTGGTTTGCAAAACACTTCTATTTTAGTTGAAAAACTAGCCCTATTGGAAAGCGAGCTGTTGCTTTCTTTTGGTCTGTAAACAGTTCTTATTCTGTGTGCATTTATTAGGAAAACAAGGATATAATTAATAGCTTTTCAATTTCTAAGTTCTGCACATGTAAAGTGTAAAATAAACTGTACCTTGCTCAGCTCCTGGCTTACACTGCTTCTTAGGTTCTCCTAGGATGTGCTCTTGTGTTACATATGGGTTAAGCTATGGCAGCATAAGATATGGCAGAGGGCAGCCAAAGAAACGGAAAACTGCCCAGTGCGGTACTTGATGCCTCTGGCTGTGTTGCTACCAACCAGCTCCTCAGCCCTGGCATATAGTCCTTGCAGTGCTGTTGCTTGTGTTCACTTACTCTGTGGATTGCACACAAGGCAACGAAAATGTGACCCAGTATACCCAGCAAATTCGATTACTGTTAAAATAACACAGCTAAGGCAACATACATCCCTTTCTATAATGCTGTTGTGGCTCAAAAGCTGCTCTGAGCCAATTGTAGCAACTGACAACTATATAATGCATCTTACAGTCTTATATTTTGAAAGATGCATAATATTCTTAATCACTCTGTAAATTCTACAACTTTTTCAAAGTAGTAACATTCAGTTTGCAGGCATGGTGCACTATGTCAGGATCAGCAGTTTTCATACTGTTTTTCAGATACTCCTGCCACATAAGTCTTCCTTCAGCAGGTGGAAAGTGGTTTGTAATCTCAGGTTTGCAGAGAGAGAAACAGGGTGACTTCATGGCATTTAATACACGCTGTTCCTACACCCCAGAAATTGCTGGTAAAATGGCCACATTTGTTATGAGCAACTTGATTTATAGGTGAATTCTTACTGATTTAAGGTTTAGAAGGGACAAGGTGAGTTGCATATGTGTTTGTTCTAAGGTCTTCGTTTGTGAGGCTTTGAAGTTGGAGTCCATTTAGAAATTCTCTACAAATTTTTAGAAAAAAACATTTCCGTGAAAATGTAACAGAAAATCTGGTGGCATATGGTTGTATTTAGGTGACTAATACTCACTTGAGTGCACCTTCTTAATTTACTGCTGGCTTTGCCATTCATGAGTAATGCATCCACTCCTAGCTCATGCCAATAAAGCTTTATGCCACCATATGTGTAATAATATACTACATGTATTGCCTTTCCCATTGCAATGGCACTTACATGGTTTGTGTTAACAAATAGTCATCAAAATGAATATAATGGTAACATTGCATAACTTGTAATTAGCTTTAACAATTAAAAAGTGTAACATCAGACTTTCTAAGGCCAAGACTCCAAAGGTCTTTCTTGACATCCATTATGTCAAGGAGTTCATTTTCAGATCAGCATAACAGCATGTAAACACACCCTGCAATGAAAAGAGTTGTTCTGCAAGAAATGCTTTAAAAATAAGGTGATGATTTTTTTTTTTTTAAGATGTATCTGATTAGTTGGACCATAGCAAAATATTTCTTTTTCTCACTGTTAAGTCATTAATCTTGCCAATGTCATATTTATTATAAATCATCCTAGGTTCTGGATTGCAGCATGAACAAAGCCATGGAACACTCCAGTGCCTTCTTTTTCTCACATTCTGAATTTGGTTCCTTTCAACAAAAACTTCTCCAGGCTGTTTTAAGTGACTTGTACATATGGGGAAGTCTCATCTGCCTCTGAGATTTGGTTGTCAGTTTTTTTACAGATGATGTAAACTGGCACATCATCGTGTTCCTGGGATGGGGATGAAGGCAAAATCACTTTTTGTTGTTGTGGTGTTTGGTTTTATTTCTTGTATTCTAAGGCAACACTGAGGAGATGAGTGTTGTCCAGAATGTACACTGGAGAAACAGATCACAGACCAAGATAGAGGAATTGGGAGCTATTTTTTAGTGAGAACAGATTCATGAGTGGAAGAAGGGGAAATTAAAGGTAACACAGAGAAGAAACAGCAAGGGCAGTGTGCTCTTGCCCTGGCTCCATAATTTCACCCTATGTAAGTGTCATTCATGATGGGGTCACAGAGCTATTCTTTCAGTTGTCTGGAAGCAGTAGGTCACATGAAGAACATCTCTTAAAGATGTGACAAAATATTTTAGACAGAAGACATAATTTTTTAATTCTTCAAAAGACAAGTTAAATGTATTCATTGCATAAGAAATCTATAATTTAACAGCAGCTGTGCAGCAGCCTTTCCATGCTATAGTGCAGTCTACTATATTGATGATTTCAAATATTTATACCATCATCCCACATTCATGAAAAATATTTAAATTAAACATGCATAGGAACAGATGCCATTCTGTTCTGGCAAGAAAACCTAGTCATAAACTTCTGCTTATGAAATGTTATTTCACTTGACCCCTATCAGTAGGAACTCATGAAAATTAAACTGGGAAAGGAGAAATGTTGTATGTAAAGCTCTTCTCTCAGTGAAACCTTTGAGTGGGTATGTGAAGACAAGATGCTTCTGTTAATAGCAGAACACAGTTTGATTTGACAAGGTGAAGCTCACTGCTTTAACTTCTAATGCAAGTGTCAGTGCCCAGTTAAAAATTTCTTTTCACAGGCAGAACACATTTCTTAAAGAAGCTTTCTAGACCAAATCACAATTTATTAATTTTAGTAGCTAGTGCTTCTATTATTTGTCAGAGATCATCTAAAGTAACTACATTTAGATTTGTACTAAAAGGCACAACCTCCATTTTCTTCTTGCTATCCTAAAAAAAAAATAATTCAGAGATAGATTGTTTCTTACTAATTCTAACTAATGCAATGTTATGAAATAGGGAAAAGAGAAAGGAAAAGTCATGTAAAGATTGCAGCCTAAGGATGTCATCAGCCCCCATGTATTCATGTTAAACATTTACATCTTTCTGCATGTAGTCCATGTAGGACTACATATGCATTTGACTGGCATATTTGTAGCAAGGTCTGAACAAACAATTGATTCTATCTATTGTATCTAATCTATCTTGGCATTTATACAATCCTTTGAATCCTGTTATCTGATGGAAATTAGAAAAATAAGCAAGGGATTTCATGGTTCTCTCCACTTCTAATAGATCTTGTTTGAGATGTTAGTCTTGGATTTTCTTCTTTTTTTTGCCTCACATTTTAGCAGTGTTAGCAGATTTTATTGTGTACATCCTCCATTCCCCCTCTGCAGCTGATGAAAAAAAATGTGGGGCTTAATGACACTGCAATAGTTATAATGTGTGTTAATTGTCTTCTTACTCTTGTTTTAGTTTGAACAAGTTTGGGGGAAAGGGGAGTTTTAAATTTACACACTTGCTCTGTTTTTGCATACAGTGTTGTCCTGAGAATCAGAGATGAACTGATAGAAAGGTTTGATCATTCCAGGGGTTGAAATGATATTGCAATACTAAGCACTGACAATGAACCAGTACAGTAAATAGCATCACACATCACATCAGTCCAGAGCACGAACAGATTTCTGCTGTGGCTTATGAGAGTCTCAGGAGGAAAATACTCTTGCTTGTGAAAGGATGTCTGTGAACCCTGTTGGGAGGCAGCTACAGGTAGCAATATTGCAACGTTTTGGCCAAAATCACTGACAGAAAAGTTGTGTTAGGACTAGGTATTGTATAAATGACTGTATGTGCCTGGGAGCACAAGGTCCCCAGTTGACAGAAACCCAAATAAGTTACAAGTCCTTGCAGCTTATGAATTAATGAAGCTCAGGCTGCTAATTGGGTACAATTTGGCTTATTCTGCTGACTATACAGTACAGTTTATGGTAGCTTTTTCCTCACACATTTGTTTTATTAATAGTATATGAGATGAGAAATTATATTTAAATCAATAAGGATAGCAAGATTTCAGGGTTAGGAAGTCATCAGATCACCCCTCCACAGTGTTCTCTGTGAAATGGCAAAAGCAAAGACAGAGAAGGGATAGGAGCTGACTGGTGAAATGACAAGAGGGTAACTTCATTTTTGTACTCAACGCAGTGTACAAACACCGTTCCTTTCATGTCCTCTTGCCTTTAAACTTGATACTGTATGAGTTGGAAGTAACAGCCATGCACAGAAAACTGAGATGCATAACTTGTGCTGTGCAGACAAATGCTAACCCAACTCCCACCATGTCCTTACCTCTCTGCTCTTTTGTCCCTGTCCTCAAAAGGCTGTACAAAAAAAAACCCCAAACCAAAACAAAACTCTGTGCTTCATTGTTTGAGAATAGAAGATTTGTGAAGTTACAAAGAAACCGGAGTTCATAGACCTGGGGTTAAATCTTAGCTTACCTACTGAATTGTAGCATAAGGGTTTTTTACAATATGTTTAATTCTGAATTTTTCAGAAATAGATACATGCTCATCAGCTCTCTTGGACCTGAGAGGGAAAGAGATCTATTCCTGATAGCAAAGAGATTGAATTCCTCATGTAGACGTATTTAGTTTATAGTCATAACCTACTTAAGAGTATTTGTGATGTCCTTGTACTTACAATATGTTTTTCAGAATAGATAGCATAAACACTCTGGGCCTATATTCTTTTCCCCAACATCTTTTCCTCTGCTACTTATGTCCTATCTAACTTCTGTCCCCCTCCAAAAAAAAAAAAAAAAAAAAAAAAAGAAAATATCCTAGATTTTTGAAAGTTGCTGCAGTGTCACAATGGAAAAGTGAAAGGTCTTCCCAGTAATGTTCTTGGGCATTTTGGGAACAAAACAGTCAATGTTTAAGGATTTTAAAATAATAATATAGAAAAAAATCTACCTAGAAATCTCCCCTAATGAAATGCTGACCATAATTTCTGCATATGCAATGTAGCTTACAGAACAGCAAAGTATTTACCATAACAAACTATGTTTTTATTAGTGTCAAAGAAAGTGAACTGTATTTCCTATGAACTACCCTTGGAACATTTGTTTTGTGCATCTTCACTTTGTTGTTTTAATACAGTGACTCTGATGTACCATTAGTGTAAACTCTTTGCATTTAAGTAGTAAATGGATCAGTTAGACCGAATATTTATAGAAGATCCTGGAGTGATAGTTTTAAAAGCCTATAAACCTCTGTTTACATATAGTTTACACACAGCACAGTTAGAGCACAGGCAATGCAGCAATCCTCTCATAGAAAAATACCACAGTTAAGGGAATGAGCTGCTTGGGCTCCTGGTCCAGCCGTGGGCCCTCCAAAAAGTGTCAAAAGGGTGACTTGCTAAAGGCCTCTGAATGATGGACAGGACCTGTTCCGGGACCTTCCAAAGTATTTGTAAGTAAAGCAGTCGTGGGAAAATGCTGTTAAGATGCAGATAGTATCTTCATAGCTATTCGCATCAATGGAAATTAATAAGCTATCATAACTCTTAAGGGTGGGTAGACTGGCTGAAAATGTGCCCTCAGCCATACCAGTGGCAATCTGCAATAATTGCATTAGTTATGACAAAGTTGCTAGAGGTTTCAAGAAAAGTAACTGAGGAAAGAATTTGCTTTATCTCTTGTCTTTTGATAAGTGGTATTTTACTAATATAATGTGTACACACCAATATCCTGTGAAATTCCTGCACGTCACCAGCGGTTTTTATTCATGCCCATTAAAATGCATTACAGTGTGGAGGTTGCTGAAATGTAAATTAAAGGCTACGGTGCTCATAGTTTAACAGCTGCCATGTAGATTGACAGCCTTTGTGCGCCCAGCTGGCAGTGTCAGGTTAGTGGGTCTCTAGTCACAACATTAATCAGCTTTATTAGTGCCACTAATACCAATTTGTAAGCAGACTGCAAGGATCAGACGGCCCAGCTGTCAGGCACTGCACATAGATTATTACAGGATTTCTTTTTATTGTTTAAGATTGGAATTATAATTTAATTAGGGAATTTAACTATTTTTTACACCCACTGAAAACTAGCAGAGATTTAATAAAAAAAAATGTTAACTTCCTTACCCTGCCATTCTACCATCTTTTCTACTCCCCATTCCCCATCCTCCTCCCTCCACCCCAGCATGCACGGGAGAGAAAATGAATTTGCTTCACAAAACCTGTTGTAGCATATCACTTGCTGAGATGAAGAACTTCTTACGCTGCAGCAACAGCTCATATTGTGCTAGTCAGGATTTCCAACTGATTTCAACAGATTTTCCTTACTGCGTTGATGTGATATACCCAGTGCATTGGAGGACCAAGGAATACAGAGATTGTGTTTATAATTTACTCAAAAAAAAACCCCTGCTAACTGTCTTCCTGGTTCCTAGTTCCTTCATAGTAATTACCAATTTTCAATCAAAATGTGTGTGCAAACTGCACAAATCTTTGGAATCTACTAAATTAGGGTCATGTTGTACAGTAAATTCTGTTTCAAGAAAAGAAAAGCAGAGGAAATTTCAATACATGGACATCTCTTAAATCTTCCTTTTCTTTTTGGTGTGGGACCTCATGTCCTTATTACATTACACATCAGTTTAAACTCAGTTTTAATTAATGATTTTAAATTAGGCTAAGAGGATATTATCTTGTAAAGCCTAGCAATGAAGAATGGATGTTGTGGCTCAGACACAACCTTCCAAAATCTCTGCAGCTCACTTCTTATAACACTTTCATGTCGGCCATACAGATTACATTTCCTGCAACACTAAAGCAGCTTTTCTAGTGGGTCAGAAACATGATAGGTTTATCCTTCATTGTGGCTTGACAATAAAACTAAGGAGGGAAAAATGCCCTCAGCATCCACTTAATGCATTGAAATAATGGAATGTAAAGATGAAATTTCACAGACTTAGGAGACTTAAGCAGGAGACATTTTCGTGGAGCATCACAGAGCTTTTATGGTGCCTCAAAATGCAAGGAAAAGAGAATTCCAGCGGAGATGTTTCTGTGCCCCACAGTCTCTTACCTTGTCCTGCTGTTTGGACCATGCAACAGCAGGGTTCACATGTCCAGAGTGTGGACCTATCAGGATAGCTGCAGAAATGGGCAAGCTATGCAAGGCTGTGACTATTATGATACTATCTGTCCTCTGCAGTAGGGTGAGTCCAGTGTCCCACATGGAAAACTTATGGGACATGCTATTTCTTGTTTTGTTGGACTTCTATATAACCCAAAAAACAGCCAGCACAGAAAGACATGGAAAGAGATCATACTCAGCTGATATGTCTGTCTGATTGAATGCTCAGTTTATCTGATATATTGCTCTTGATGGGCAGGAGCAGAAATGCATTTTCTATTTAGGAAGATTCTGGCTTTAACATATGAATCCTGATAATCAAAGTGATAGATAGAATCTAGTCTTATATTTTTCAGCCCCAGTGGCATGATTAAGAAGAAGTTCAGAACATAAAAAGAAAAGAAAAAAAAATAGGACAAATTCAATTGACTTCTGTTAGTTAAGGTCTAGGTAGTAGGCCCAGACAACAAGTGCAGTGCAAATACGGGGAGTAAATTTTAAACATGAGAAAACAATAAAATAGTAGTATGTGAAGATTTAAAAAATAAAAGACAACTTGTGATGAACAGTAACAGTGACCTGATGGACCTCAGATGACCGGGGCAGTAAGAAGATGGCCAAGAATGGCTGTCCTGTTACACAACAGAGGCAAGTTATTAGCAGATGAAGTTGCAAAGATTACAGTGCTTACTGCTCTCTGGCAGTAAGCCACTTCTTCGCTAAAAGTGCCAACTTGGTCAGTGTCACCATAGGTAATCCCAGTGACACCAGGGCAAGACCTCATCTTCCAATAAGTAAAAACTCTAGAGAACACTTAAATAAGGGCTGTTTACGGAGACTTCCGAGAATATACAGATGGTGGGGAAAGTACTAAACTATTGCAAAGAAGGAAGCCCAGTGTATATATTTAAAGAAGGAAAAGGATAATACAGACAGTGCAGCTTAACTTAATTTCCTCAGAAAATGCTGGAACAAAAACATTAGGGAAACTATACATATGCATGTGGAAGCAAACAAATACCACAGTAGCAAATCATATCAGATATGTTTAACTTCCTTCTGTAACAGGACAATGCACCTTTTAAACCAGAGGAAAATGATATTCATCGTGTCTGTTGACTAGGGGATTTTGATACTATTCAGAGTACTTTCTCATAAGTAAACTACAAAAGCATACTACTGATGAAACCACTGTGAACTGGGTGTCACTTTGACTGGAAAATTGTAATTGCAAATTATAAGAAGGAGGGACCAGAGGAGACCAGGTACAACAGTCATACATAGAAACCATGACAGAGAAGAGAAGAATGAATGAATGGTTTCTCTGTGGAAGAAAAGATTGAGGGAAGAAAATGTAATCTTTAAAAATACAAAAGGGAGAAAATTAACTGTTTGCTTTGCCTAAGAGAAAAACTATCAGGTTCAAATTGCAAAGAGAGGTTAGTCATTAGGAAAGAAAAAGCTTAGTAAGAAGAGCAAAGAGTTTCTGGGAATATTAGGGAGCCTTCAATACTGGAAGGCTTTACAAAAAGTTGGGTGAACATCTGTCAAAATGACGCAAGCATTGCTGATCTTGTGTTTGGACAGAGAGGTGAGCTAGATTTCTCTTGAGGTCTCTTCCAGCTGCCTTCTCCTATAAAATCTGATTCTGTAACATCAGCAACATAATGCACGAACTGGCTGTGGGCCTTGCCTTGCCGATATCATCAGCAAGTGCTGCTTGGTAGAAAATAGCACAGGTTGACTTGGAGGCAAGAAGCCAGTGTACTTGCTGCCATGCCCCAGGGACCTGATCCACTTGGCATCTAGCTTGTCCCAGCCCCAATCCAGCTTGCTTTCTTGTTTGTCATCCTCACAGCAGCTCTCAGCAGGAGGATCAGGGCATTTCCATGTCTCGCCTTGAGGAGGGATGTACCTGGACAGTATGCTTAGCTCTATTAGTCTAGGCAGCCTTTCAGAAGAACATCTTTATGGACCAAGGTGGGCCCTGAATCATGGGATCCCATAATGACTACAGTAGAGGAGATGGCACAAGAGTGTAGAAATATTACTGTTGCTGTTACTGGAATAATGGCTGATAAATTGCCCAAAAATTGTTCAGGAACACAGGCAGTAGAAGTGCAGGATTCAAAAACCTGAAACTATTGAAGAGATTAAACCTTTAAAGACTGCAGAGCCTTTCTATAAACTGGTCAAGCTGAATGAAAGGTCATCAGATTTTTAAAAGCTCCTCTAGCTAAAGTGTCCCTATGCCAAGTTTTCTTTTGAATTTAAGTATTTACAGATAAACTTCTTAAACTCTAAAAACTCATTCTAAAATAAACTTTTAGATCATTAAGTGTGCATGTTCAATATTTGATGTGCTTAAATATTTTATAGAAATCTTGCAGAAACAGAGGAAAGTTATTAGAACATATATGTTCTAGTTATAATCCCTCTAGAAATTTGCTGGGTTTATTAACCTTATGAAAACTCAGATAAGTCGACTGTTTTAATTAAATGTAAACAACTTCGTAATAACAATCCTGACGTCTCTTCCCAGAGAGTGATCCTGGAGGCCCAGTGCACTTAGAAATACCAAGGAGTTGCATTACAACCTGCTGAGACACTGCTGTACTGTCAAAATGATGTGGCAGTGAGCGCAGTTTGAACAATCCTAACCCGATGTACTGAGTCTCAGTCAGCTTTAAAAATGTATTGTTTCCTTCCAGCTTTATTAGTTCTTCATCTCTGTGTAAAGGGTAAACTTTCCAAGGTCTAGAAATTTAATTCAAAGTTTTATACCTGTTAGTTCTGAATTCAATTCATATGAATAGAACACAGGTATTTTGGTTATCTACATTTTCTGGTTTTATGGGATGATAGGTCTGACCCTCTCCAATGCTCCATGGAGTCCCAGAGTCTGTACCATGTGAGTTTGCATTTTCTTTCATTGCGGTTTGCAGAAGTTATGACTGTGCCCAGCATGGGTACCTCTGCAGTCAGGGAGGTAAGTGTGTGGAAAATCATCAGCAGAAGGGGTAGAAGTTAGAAACTAATCTGTTTCTGCTCATATCTGGAAGAAGTTACCCTGCACATCTTGCATGACTGCTGCAAATGTTTCATGGTGAGGACCTATGGGTGAAAGTTGGCTTTGCAGGCACATCTTGCCCTGTGCTTCCATACATGGCTTTCAGTGTGAAAGGAGTAAAGAGTTGGTGCATAGTTATCCTGTAACACATGTTGGGGTTTATGTGAGCAAAAATCTGGCCCTTTCTGGGTCCTGAACCTGGCTGTTGCTTCTGTTCTTCAGATGCTCTATTGCCCTTTATTTAGCTTGCCTCCTTTGGGCCAGCCAGAAAATATATTAACAAGCATACTTAACATCAAGTAAAAAATATCTCTGCCAGAAACTGAGAGGGGAGTCAGTTATGTAAATTCTGTACTAATATACATTATATGTTTGGTGCTTAGCAAGAGTGGCTGAAGCAGTTCAAGACTGGCTAACCAATGAAGCAGGGCAGTTGTGGGAGTGGAGGGATTTGTACATTCAAACAAAGCTAAAAAAAAAAAAAAAAAAAAAAGTTAACAAAAAAAATAAATAGCTTGCAGTCAAGAAAGCAACCAGCCCTAAGGCTACTTTCTCCATAAATGGGGACAGCCCTTTTGACAGCCAGGGAATGGGATCCTGCTTTTTGAAACTGGCTGCAGAGCGGTCACTAAGACTTGAGCAGACAAGAAGCAGGTCAATGCAGCAGCTCCCTCAAGGGGAGAGCTGGAGGACAAAGCAAATAGATCCTCTCTTCTGTGCTGAAGGTAAAGCCCCAGGGAGCAGGAAAGCAGTACGAGGATGGAAACTACTTTGTGTTGCTGTTTTCAGCTGTTTCTGCATTTGGGAAAAAAACAAAAAAAAAAACCCAAACAAAAAAAACTATCACCATTTCTCTAAGGAGGCGTTCAGTCCTTCATGGAAATCGCTGTTAGGGAAAGGAAAATTATTAGTTGGGCAAAACTTCTGAGCAAGGGTTAATCCTGCTCAGGAGAGGGATGAAAGTTAGCAGGGAAGTGGAGGAAAGTGAATCTAATGTTGCTTTCCATGTTTATGTCAAGGTCTGATCTTTGGAGTCCCTCTGTCCCAGCAATGATATGCCCATCATTGGACCTAACTCAAGAAGATGCTCATTTGCTGTTTCTGCATGTGTAAAAGCCTGTCCTGAAGTAGGTCATAACTGCAAGTCAGGAAGGGCTACAGAGATCCTGTCTTGTGGGCACCATGCACAGATTTGAGATTATTTTAGAGAAGAAAAAAATTACCTAGCACTCTAGTCAGGTTTCTTTTAAATGTCAGCTGCTTAGTATGTTACTACAGTGGAGCTCAGTCTGCAATAACTGGCATTTATCAAGGCAATCTGTTTATTTTTTTTTTTTAACATCTCATTTATGGCAGTTTTAAGTTCTTTACATTGGGCTGTAGAAAATCCTCTTACAGATTGAGAAATGATCCCCCATATATTTATATAAACAAAGCTTAAGAATAGGAAATCTAAATTGTTAATCACTTGTGCTGTGTTCTCCATGGAAATATCAAGCAGCTTTCCTTTGAGACGGTAAAATACCCTCTTTGGACTCCATACAAAAAGGTTTTCTTTGTTACACCTGCCAGCATGAAAAAGGATTAATTTTAACAGAGCTTAACCTAGCCATCTAAGGGAAACCATTTAAATGACTCCATGTCTTGGTTGCTTTTAATGGTGCTGCTCTGGTGACTTCATTTGGTTTTAAAAATATAAGAGAGTTTTCTGACCTGTGCCACTCAAGTCTGTTGGATTTCTTCACAACTGGTATCAGTAATACAGGCAAATTTTGGTTATACTTCACTATGGGAAATATATTTCTTTAGGATTGTTCTATGGCATTCATCAGGGATAGCAAATAAAAAGTCACAAATGCACCTTATTTACCATTTCTTCATTTTATAAAGCCACGAATCCTAATCTCATGATGAAATTTTGGCAAACATTTGCAGAAAGCTTTCAGACTGTGTTATGCAGTCAGTAAAAAAATCTTAAGTATTTTTTCTGGGTCAGTTTATTGGCATTTTCTTCTCTTTTTAGGTATTTTAAAATTAACCTGTCTTTTGTGAAAAATGCAAGCCCAGAATTTCTGCCCAAAGGGACAGAGTACTGGAAAGAAAATTGTTAATTAAAGCAGGAGTTTAACAATAGACATAGAGAGGTTTTTTTATTATCTTGACACCTTCTGTAGACATTAATGTAAGCAAAGAGAAATGCATAGTGCTACAATGAGCACTAGTGCCAGACACTCAAGTTAAATAAAATTCTCATCAGTGTAGAGGGGCTGTGGAAATCCTCCAAGATAAGGTGCTGCAGACCTGCCTGCTGAGGATTATGGGGTGTGGATGGGTGTGAAGCTGCTCACCTACACGAGGCCCCAGGAACATGGACTCTGTGCAGTTTTATGGAGCCACAAATAAGAAAATCATAGGACACTTAGACTTTTTAGCTTTTGTGCTTTTATTGCTTTTAATGTGCTTGTCAGCTTATCAGCATATATAATGGATTTTCAGTTTTAACTTCTGTTTGGACATCTTTAGGAAAAAAATGATGAATGAGCGATACTGCAGCAGTCACACAAATCAGGGAAACGTGGACTCTTTAGATCCCCAGTACTGAGCAGAGTAAGCATCTCTTAAACCATCCTTCTTGCCTACTTAAGAAAAAAATGTTGCAAATTCAACAGAGTAAGTATTTCTCACTGGAAATTATTAAAACTTTTAGGACCAGCTGAAATATTTTGAGTACAATAGTTCTGCCTAATTGCTGACATAATTAAATTATTCAAATTGTGCTGCTGCAGATGGTATTCAGCAAGAAAACCAGAACTGTGAAGGATTTTTTTGGGTGTTGTGTTTTTTGTTTGGTATGCTTCCTGCTCTCTTCTTTATTCTTGATGTTAGCAGTGGTAACGAATAGCTTATTTAGAATTTGCTTTAAACTGTTTATAATGAGCAACATAACTAAGATGAAAAGTAAATTTGTACAAAGATCCAGGTGATATCAGCTTCTGCAGAGACACTGTAACAGGTCAGTGAACAGGAAGTAATTAAAACCTTTAAGGGAAGTAAATCTCAGAATTTAATGGAATGAACCAAAAGTTCCCTATTTTATGTTAAATTTTTTGTGAAGAAATATTTTCTAGCATATGGTATCCTCACTGAATGTAAGATTTAACAAAATTTTGATACATTTGGATTTGGTTCATGATCGCAAAATCCCTTGAATATAATGAAGCACATCAATTTGAAATTAAATTTTGTGGGGTACAATAATTTGAATTAAGCTTAAATATTTTTTTTTAAAGGAATTTCTAGTAACTATTAGTAGTGTTATACTAATAGCAAACTATTTTTAATTCTATTATAAGAATAGAATTTCCTAGATGTGCATTTGCACACAAAACACTATACAATAAAGATTTCCAAGAGGATTAGACAATTGGAACTTGCCTTTTTGAAGTAGTGAATCTTCATATATGTGATACGCTCTTTCTCTTAATATGATTAAATCTCATGATTTCTAAAATTTCCACAATAAAATTTATTTTCTCCCTTTTATTTTTGTGAAATTAAGGCAGAACAACTGCCTCTAGCAACTAGTCCTCTGCTGGCTGTGTGTATTGACTTAGGAGCTATTTGAAAGAAACTTTGATCAACCTTTGTGAACTTGTTTGGCCTCAGCCATTAACATCTCTTGCAGCCATAGACTGACGGGTGCTTCTACACTGGAGATGTGTGACTAACACCAGCTGTGTGATGGTAGGATGAGACATTTTAGGTTGTAGTGAAACCTCAAGACTTTCCTAAATCCTCCTCTTATAGCCTATTTGACCTGAAGGACCCCTTTCTCACTGTCAGGCTTTGCAAGTCTGCTCTGAAGACAGTTGGGAGGAAAACAGTTGTCCCAACCACATCATTTATAAATTTGAATAACCTCTGTAGTTTAATATTTTTTACAGTAGGTTTCTGGAGCCAGGAGAGCACCCACCAATCTAAAAGAGAAACTCTCGGCATCTAATGTGGTATTTGATTTAATTTAGAGTAAGACCCTTGAAAAAGCTTATGTCTACAGGCCAATAAGGATTTGATCTCTACAGATCAAATACGCGTACAGATTAGTAAGTGCAACTGCACTTCACTTAATTAAGATCTGCTTTCAATGGATCACTGAGTGTAAGTTATTTATTACTGAGGAGTAGCTGTGTTTGTGGAAGATGCCACTTTCTTCTGTGTCACTCTGTTGCTGTGCAATTTCTTGTGAGGAGGAAACAAAAAGCTCCTTGCCATTGCATATGTAGGAGCTGTGCTTTTATTTTTTTCTCACTTGGGATAGAGTTATGTATTCCTATAACAAATACAAAACACAGACTGCTTCACTGGTGGCACCAGACTTCAAAATCACATCAAGACAGTGAAATTTTCAAAGCCAGCTTTTGCCCTTATAATAAGCAACTTCAATGGATGTGCTGTTAACTTTTAGTTGCATTTTCCCAGGGAGTATATGGGTGTTCTCCAGAGTTTTCTTGCACTACTTGACTGGGTTTTGTGATAAAATGAAAAATACCAGACTTATGTTTTGTTACATAAAGTAGTATGAACAACCATATTGTTTGGAAAGAACAGCAACCCCTCCCAATAATCTACTAATTTTATTTACAAATGTAATTAATTAATCTATTCCTTAACTATAGGTTATATTTAGTGGTTCTGTAAGACTACTTTGCTTCATTCTTTTCAGTACTCTCCACATCCTCTTATTCTCCCATATAGGCATATTGAATTTTACACAAAAGGAAAACTTGATCTGAAGGTTCTCATAAGTAAGACACAAAGGACAAGATGTATGAAAGTAAAAAGCTGGACAGGAGGTGACCCAATGGCAGGGAGAAAATTAGTTGCCTTTCTGAATCCAGGACTTTTTCTTGTTCCTGGGTTTTCATCCGTTCAGCACTGATTGTTGCTAGAGCAGAAAAGGGAATAAGACCTTACCTCAGGCAAATGTCTGAGGTTAGTACATGAAAGATTGAGAGGTGCTCAGACATGATGGGGCTGAAGAACTTACAATAAATTACAATATGTCATAGTCTTTTTGCAGTCATTTAAGTAGAGAAATGGGTTTTAGCATATTTCATGCTTGAAATCCTCCCTTTGCAGGTATTTCTGATACCTGTGGCAACTGTGCTTTGGATTGCTATGCCTTCACTCAGTATTTTTAGATGCAGTGAAGCGTTTTAGCCTCTCTAAAAGAGCCTTGTACAGAAATTTCAGTGGTCCATGTAGTTTGAAGGCATTACTTGCCAAGTAAATTGTGTATTGAAGAATCCAAGTGTAGTTTAATA
This sequence comes from Megaceryle torquata, assembly GCA_024611175.1. Taxonomy (NCBI): domain Eukaryota; kingdom Metazoa; phylum Chordata; class Aves; order Coraciiformes; family Cerylidae; genus Megaceryle; species Megaceryle torquata. The sequence continues at coordinate 27,108 of JANIJG010005430.1, forward strand.
AATGTATGTGCAGTCTGACAAAAGCTTGTCAATACATCCAAAATGCCAAAGACCTTCTTTTCCTTTCACATCTGGGAGGATCTTAGTGTGGCGAAAAGAGCATGTCCAGTTCAGTAGTTGTTGTTGGGTGTTTGTTTGTTTGTTTGAAGTTTGGTTTTTGTTCTGTTTGGGGGTTTTCTTATTACTTTCCCTCTGTCATTGAGTTTTCTGAAGGCCTCAAGCAGGGCCTCAAACTTGAGACAACCTCCTTTTCTTCTCCACAGTTCTAAAGAATATGCCCAATGGAAAGGTATATTTATTTTGTTGTCTTATTTCACAGCTTTTAATCCCTCTTGCAAGGCCAACAGACCATTACAGGTGAGATGTCTAGTGAGGTTTCTGTGTTCCCCTAGACTTGAGTTAGCTATGAGGAGGGTAACTTGTTTTTCTGTGAATATATCTTATACGTGGATTCAGGAGTGGCAAAGGTGTCTGGATCTGTGCGTCCAGCACCAGTCTGAATCTGTTATTTCTTCCTCCCATTACTGCTCCAGGGAGGTGTCAATCAGTATAGGCCCTGTGGCACTGATGCCCACTCCCCGAGGAGGTCTCTAATATCCTACAACCCTCAGGAGGGGCTCAATGTTCAGGTGCCTGATGTGCTCTCATAGTGTCTCCTGGGTATTCCCTATAACTGCTGCAAAACAACTGGCACTGCTCATGTTTGGGAGGGGTTCCTTTCTCCCCTTTATCTTGCTTCTTAAAATGTACTTTAAATTACTCAGTTGGGGCAGAGAGATTGAAATCAGTGCTTCTCCAGTTGTACACTGCATTTGTTTTGTCCTGCTGAGCTGGCCACCTTCTTGTCTCCTACAGACTAATTCATTTCCTTGCCCCATAACACATTAAAGCCCTTTTGAGAAACACCCATATCATGGTATAGGTAAGATTTTGTATGCTAAGATCTACTATGCTAAAACTTTGAAGAGTTGTTGTCAGTGCCCTCATGGGACAGATATATGTGATTTACATTATTATTGCAGTCTGTGAAAATAACAGATAAATGTTTTTGCAATCATCTATTTAAACTGCCTCACAGATTTTTGTATAACATTCAGTGCATTCTCAACCCTTGCCAGTTTTATTCACTTCTGTCCCTTAGGAATAAAAGATATGTATCACCAAAGTTTATTAAATAAGCGTGCTGACCTGGATTTGGGAGTTTATGTAGCCTGGTTACAGTTTGCCTATAAACAAAACCTTTGAAATAATACATTATAGTAATTTTATAATGGGACAACAAATAACATATAGCAGGGCCTGACCTATAATTGTTTGCACTTCAAGTCCTTAACAAATGAGATACATAGCATCTCCCTGACAAATGTTTACCCTCCTTTTTTTCTTGGGACAATGACAAAGGTTTTCCATTCCTGGCTGATGACAGATGAAGAATTTGGAAAGTCCCTCTCTCCCGTCTGGGAAAGACAATTGCAAGCTCAGTTGGCTTTTTTTTTTTTTCTGTTGTTGCTTCTAGGAACAAGTGAATCAAGGCAGGGATTTGGGGATTCCTGCTTAATCCTTTTTCTCAGGGATTCTTTTCTCCTTTTCCTTTGGTTTTGCCCCAACAGAACTGACTTGTACACTGTGTCTGGTCTAAGAATCAGAAACAACATCTCTGCTTACCTGCCAACCTGCATTTCTGCAGTGACAAACTAGGGTGGGAGGGAAAGAAGAGGCAAATGAAAAATGCCCATCTAGTCCTCAGTGATGCTCAGGGCATGCCCTGAAGACTCAAGATCCTTTGCAATCTTTATCCTGACTGTTGCAGTTTATCTGCAAGGGTGCTACTTTTATTTCCTCTCACCTTAAGCTGAGTGAAAGGTTTTGTTGGCTGTTTGTTGTTTTTTTTCTTTTTCTAAAAAAAAAAAATGAAGAGAATTGAGAATAAAACACTCCACCAGAAAACATCTCCAAGATTAGATGCTTGCCTGTGCAGTGTAGGCTGAAATGCTTATCCATGCTTTTGTGATTAGCAGGCTGGATTATTATGTAACACTGCATCACCAGGTCTCCCCGCTTCAACTCTCTCTCAACCCTCTTTGCATCAAGTTCCCACTGCAATGGAAAGGCTGTGGTAAAATCTCAACTTTAATATCCTTATGTTGACTTAAACAAGGCTTTACGTGGCCTTGGTTCATTTTACAGCTCTGAGCTGACTTCATCCTACTCTCTAGGGATGTCCTTGTGTTCTGCTAAAGCTGCAGTGGATTAGGTCGCAAGGCTCATGAATGAGCATTTCCTTGTGGAGATTCACATGAAAATCTCCCTCTAGGAAGTGAGGAGGCTTTTCTACAGCTGATATCAACAGCAAAGCTCTTACCAACTCCAAAGGAAGCGGGATTGGACCCACTAAATTGATTTTTCCATATATTAATCAAATTCTACAGTTCACATACTGCCTTACTTGTCCAGTCTTTTTTGGTTAAATTTAAACGCATTGATGTTTAAGTGCAGTCTCAGAATGACAGTTATTAACAACCTAGTTCAGAACCCACTGAAGCCAAAGTGAATTTTTCATTGACTTCAGTGGGATTTGAATCAGGCTCTGAAATTGCATTTTGACTGTCTTCTTCCCTAACCTTTCACATAGTGCTGAGTATTAGAATCAAGTAGTTTTTGCCTTCTTCCCTCTTGTGGTTTTCATTGCTGTACATTCTTCAAATAATCTATCTCACCATAACATACTTTGTATTTTAATCACCCAGCAAAAACCCACACCGTGCTCAGATACACAGGCACTCATCACCTTCCCCGTGTCCCATCAATGCAAAAACATCGATATGCCTAAACTATCTTTATGCAACACAAATATACAGCCTGTTCCTACACAGCATACCAGAAAGAGAGCAGATCCAACTAGCTGCCAGAGGGGACTGATAAATAAGGACGTGTTCCTACTTCCATTATCAGGTGTCACTAGTGATGAGTTGGGAAGGGGTTGGGTGAGTGAGAGGGTTGCCTTTGAAAGAATTTTCTTCAGCTAAATTTGCTCCTTGTCTTGTTAGATCCCAAAAACGGGGAAATCAGCCAACAACTTTAGACAGAGGTGTAACAAGCCTCTACCCAAATACAGGATGGGGAACACAGCTAGACAGCAATTTTACAGAAAAATGTTGCACTTATGGATCAAAAATGGAATCTAAGTCAATAATATAGTACTAAAGGACACCTCCCTCCCTGCCACTTCACCCCAAGAAAAAGGAAGACAAATGTTGAACGTCAAGGCAGGAGTCTGACTTCTGTATTGGGCAGAATCAACGCTAAAAATAAAGTTGAAATACAGATAAAATATGATTTATTGTGTAAAGTCAGGGTGGCATTTATAGAGGGATTTTATGTCACAGGTTTGTTAGAGTTTGGTTTTTTTTAAGGAATTAAATATAGGCAAATGAAAATCTCTTCAGTGGGGTCAATAGAGGGGCTATTTTGAATTTCCAGAAAGTTTTGCAAACAATTTCTGCTTTTAAAGAAGCAGCTATCACAAAGCAAGAGCGATAGTACTTTTAGGGGTAACAGTTAGCTAAAAGATGAGGGAAAAATAAACGGGAATAAATGGTCAGCTTGCATGATAAAGGGTACTTTGTAGTATCCAGCTGGTATCTATGCTGTTCAACATATTCACAAATGAACCTAGATATTAGATTGAGTAATGAGAGCATTTGGTGATATAAAATTATTCTGGGTAATGAAATCAAAATGTAGTCATAAAGAGCTGCAGAAGAATTTCACAGGAGTGAGTGACAGCATGCTAGAGTGGCAGATGAAATTTACTGTCAATAGATGAAAAGGAAAATGTAGGTGGGGAAACAACTATAATGCACCCAGGCATAAAATTTTAACTGATATGGCAAATTTCACTTATAGAAAGTAAAGATGCATTTTGGATTTGGAGTGCCTTTGGTTAAAGGAACTGTCTCTGATACAGAGACTTGGGAAATTGTGGTACATGGAAAAAGTCTTAAAAGAAATATGTGCTGGTTATTATTGGTTTAATATTGAACAAAACTGACTTTAACCAGTACACAACAGAAACACATCAAGGACACTTTTTACTGTGTTTTGTGTTAATGGAGCCTCAGCTGTATATCGTGTTCAGATTGGGGTGCTACCTTGGAAGAAAGAAGTTATCTCTGGAGTGAGTCCAGGGAAGAAAATCAAGGCTGATTTCAGCTCTAGATAAAATGTTGATCAAAGAAATAAAAGAATGTGTTACCCTGGTATCAGGAATTCTTCTAGAGTTTTGGGGTTTCTTAGTTTGGGTTTTTTTGTGGTTTTTGGTTGGTTGGTTTGTTTTGGCTTGTTGTTGTTGGTTTGTTTTGGTTTTGTTTTGTTGGGGTGGTTTGTTTGTTTGTTTGTTTGTTGGCGTTTTTTTTATAAATAGGACAAAGAGGGAATGGGTATCCACCTAAACAACAGATACTGGGCCTTTGGCTCTAGTGTATCTTGTTAGATGACAGCTTGCATGGATCTTGCATAGATCTAGAAACATTTTTTCCTTCAGCACTCAGGTAGCTTCTGCAGTTTCAGTATAATGTTTCCTAGCTTCAGAAACTGGCAAAGCATAACCTGCTTTTATGCCGGTTATACCATATTTGATGCCCTCACTTAACCTTTTACAGGCTGGCAAAGTCTTCAGATCCAACTCCTACCATGACAGAGATGTGCTATAGTCTTCATCATTTTTGAGTAGAGTCCATTTAGAATTTACGAGTTCTTACTCAGAAGCACTATATGTGTGACACACCTCCCAGAGATAAGTCTTCTAGTGTAACTGATTTTTTTAAAGATATTACCTTCAATGTTTATCTCTCCTGTTTTCAGCGTACTTGACAGTCTTGAGCAATACTATCCCACATACTTTGTCCTTAGTTTTCTGGATCCAAAGGTGTACGCAAAAAATTCCACCTGCGTGAGGTGCACACCCAGGGAGGCAAACACTGTCCCTTGTGCATTAGACTGCAGAAGTTAAAGAAGTTAGTAAAATGATTGAAGAATAAGACAAGTATTACAATTAATTGTTCACATCCAGTTTGGTAAGAACCTGCTTGCCCCCTTGATAGCTAAAAAAGAGACAGATCAGGTTGGTTTCTTTGTGCTTTCTGCTTTCAACACAAAAGGCTGAGCTGTTGCATCTCAAAGCTTAGCTAGAAAGTACAGGAAAGAATTACATTAATATACTTATAAGCCTATGGGGTAATTCAGGTTCTATTTGAAAATGCTTTTGGACTGAGACTAAAAATGAAACTAACCAAACCTGAAATCTGAATTTTATGAGGAGGTTAAAAACATAAAGGAGGACAAGTCTGAACTGAAGAGCAATAGCATTTGTTAAGTTTTCCCCAGACATGGTAGTAAACATGATCCTGCTTTCTAAGCCCAGTGTGATGTAAATGCAAAAGATGTGTTGTGTCAAACTCTGGTTTTAACTCAGGAATCATTTTCAGGTTTTATGAGTTTGCAAACACATTATTTAATAGCACACCATGGCTTAATTTGACTATTGATGTAAAATTTCAAAATGCAAATGAAAGTAATATATACTCTAAATTTTCCCTCCTTTTCCTGACCAACATGAAACAAACTTGAGATATCTTAGAATGATACCTATTTCCTGAGTTCACTGTTTCACATGCTCTAAAGGAATTACTGACTTTTGTTGTTGAAATTTTCCAGAAGCTTAGTGAAACTGCTTGTGATTTATCTTGCTTTAAAAGGCTGCAGCAGCAAGGTTAACTATTTTACCAATTTGCCAGAATGAAGCCACATCTAGTCCCAGTATGGCTTTCTAGAGGTAAAAACTGTTGTGTGAAAACTCCATTGACATAATAGAGTATCACAGCACAGGACTGAGCTTGATCTACTGTGGAGCATGGGCAGCCAGTCCTTTGCTTTAACCTACAGACTATATGTTAAATAGAGTGATCTTTACTAAAATTATGATGATGTTCTAATGTAAGTGAAAAATATTTAGGCAGTGTTATCTTGTAATGGCTTTCTGTAAACAGAATGAGGCAAAGTTATCCTTTTTTCCCCATGTGAAAACATCTTCCAAATTCCCTAGGACTTATTAATTACTGCAAAATGAGCAGCACTGCACAGATAAAGTTCCCATTGCCTAGAAATCCAAAGTTTTAACCAGGAGTGTGTTTTGCATGTGGCAGCCCAAATACTGCTGTGCACTTGTGCCACCAAGAGAGGGATGAGGAGCTGCTGGCCATACCTCTGAGGGCAGAGTTTGGCCCAGTACCTTTATGAAAGAAATCTGATTTGTATGTTTCTTCTTTCTGCAAAGATCAAAGACCATTTACTCAGCTAAATAGCTAGGGCTAGTGTAGATTTATGGAACCAATTTAGAGAATTAATAAACCACGCCATAAATCTTGTTAAGGTCACGCTGTATGTGAATGTGCCTATATGCAGACATGGAAATTTGGTATCCTTCCAAGTGAGAAGACTAACTTTCTTGAGCTTAGTTACAGTAAGTAATTAAATTCATGCCCCTTAAATAATGGATCATTGAAGAGAGTGTTGTTTGGTTTGTTTTTTTCATGGAGATTTTTAAATTATGTGCCCAACCCTTCAAAGCATGGAGCACTTTCAACTGCCTTGGACTTCAGTGGGAGCTGAAAGCACTTTGCATCTTGGAGAATCGAGGCCTTTAAATAGTCCTGAATCAAAACACCTATGAACCTTGGAAAGTTTGAGTCTGGATGCAAGTGCTAAATTCAGTGATTCAAACTCATCTTTAATACAAACCAATATTTACAGTTTGCTTGGTCTTAAAATGTAGTAGCTCAGCAAGTATGGTCTGTTTAATAGATTGAAGGAGCATGAATAAAAGAAGACTCATCTCATGAATAGAGAGGATTAAAATAGATGGTATAAAAATAGCTTGTTACTTAGAAAATTTTCCTCATCCTTAAATCTTACAGAGAGCCAGAGACTTGATCTTTAGGGTTTGCTGGTTTTTTTTTTAATTCTCCTTCAGTCAAACCCTACCCCGATAACTAGGCCATTCTCTGCTGTACAAATATAAATCTGCTTCCACGCAGCTTTTAGGCCACTACTTCCCTCTAATTAACCTTTGACATGTTCTATGTATTTGTAGTTTTGTCACTTAAAAAAACCTGCTTTCCTCCTCAAATTCCAAGTAAGGTACATATTAATTTTCTTTTAAACTTGGATTCATGAGGAAAGGCAGGAATATGAGTGCACACCCAGTCTTTTCTTATCCTTAGCAACTCATGAACCATTTTCAGCCATGTTTGACACAAAGCAAGAGGAATGTCTCAAGTCTCAAAGACATGAGGTGTCTGCTGGCAGACCGTCTGCACACAGCTCTGTATTTGCTGCAGTGTGTATTTCTCCTTGTCCAGCTCCCATAGGACATGATGCCATATTTCAAGTTGGTGGGACGCAGAGGTGTTTTTCAGCAAGGCTGAGGTGCAGGGACATGCAGAAGCGGGGAGGAAGGGTTAAGTGTGGGAATAGGTTCTGGTATGTATGGATCACGTCCATCAGAAAATGGGGGTGGGCAATTCTGCTGCTCTAGGGTAACCCTTCTCCTTTGTTTGGTCCGTGTGTAGGTCTCAGCAGTGAGGTTAACATAGCTCTGGAAAGCCTGTGAAGTTTTTTTACTAGGAAGCAGCAAAACTAAGAGACTGCAGGTATTGTAGTAACAGTGGTTCTGCATCTCGTCCCTAGCAACAAGATTGGCTTAGTTCATATAAAATACATGTGTAAAATGGTATAATCTCCTGTATAGCAGGTCTCGCCATCTCCATTTTTGTATCCTGATTGAGAGAACAGTCTCCCTGTGATGAGCCATTTCTAACTCCAGCTTTTGGTTTGAAATGCTGCTTTGAATAGGACATGAAAGAGATATGATACTGTGTAGGAAGAGGAGGAAATACAGTGGGAGGAGAGAGACAGCAGCGGAGCTGTATTGTCATCTGTCTTGATTGTTGTTCCAAAAAAACCCTCATGAGCAGTCACCTGCTCTGATGTCATGTAGTCTGAAGACCTAGAGGTCCCGGTCCTGCTGAGCAAGGTTGCTGGGGTAGTTTTTCAGAGGTTTTTTCTCTCCTTGTCTCTCAGTCTGCCTGTGCATGGTGAATTCTGCTTGGCCAGAAGACACAGTTGCAAGCTCAGACACTAGGCATGGGAAAGGGTAAATACCCGACAAGTCCCTGAAGCCGTTTAGATGGCTTTTGAGCTCTCGGATGGATCCCGAGCCTCAATTCTCCTTCCCTCAGAGAGGCATTACTTGGGCAGCACAGCAATCCCTGCTCCCAGAGCTAATCAATGTTAAAAAAGTTATTGGACTAAGATGCTAAAGACATCTAAGACCTGTTGAGGGCATTTCATTGCTCTGCCCAGTTGCATATTAATAGGGTGCACTGTAAACCAAGGCTCACAGCTGAAGGGCAGGCAGCTTAGCTCAATTCTTTCAAACTGCTGTGAATGTAATTACACCTAACAAATCAGCCTTTGAATGATGCCCACCAAAAACGAAGCACACACAGATTTATTGCCTGGTTTGTGTGTGAGAAAGGCAGAGAATGTGATCTGAAATGGAGAGAATAAAAAATTAAAGGATCCCATACAGTGCAGAATTCTCTCTAGATGTCTAAATTGGAAAAGAGCAGCAAGTTTTTCATTTTATTTTAAATACATCATGAGGTGTTTTGCCTCTCAGAGTATGTCATATCAAATCAGTGGCCACCGAGGAGGTACACAGCAGGGTGCAGAACCACACACTGTAGAAAATGGGAAACACAGAGTGACAGCTCTGTTACTGTCAGTCAGATAGGCTGGTCCCATACGGGAGACCAGCTCTGACTGCATACCTTAAAGTGCAGCACTAAACATATGCGCTTGCCTGCTTCTGACAGGGGAATAGCAGTTGCAGCACTGACTCCAAGGATCTGGAGTGATTTATTTTTCCTAAGCATTCCTGATAGGATATTATTATATGTTGGCTTATTTCCAGCAGTAGGGGTGACATCCAGTATTTTAGCATTATATTCAAAATGCACACACGTACCAGAAAAAGGTCTCTAGTTTAAAAAAAAAAAAAAAAAAAAAAAAAGGGACAAGAAAACCTTACACTTTCTGAATGCCATGCACATACTCATCAACCAGGGATAATTAGGCCTGTTGAAGCCAGTGAATACTGAAAACGTACAGAGGGTTTATTTGTTGCTCTGAAGGGGTGCAATAACAGGTTTGGTTTCTTTCACTGTTTGCCTGTCAATCATACTTTTAATTACCTAATTGTTAGATCTGTTAACAGCTAAGACTGGTTGACAACTTTAGGGTAAAGGGCCTAATAATTTTACTGTCAACAGTACTCCAGTTTTTTCAGTACAAGGAAAGAAAACAAATGCAGCCTTCAACACAAACAAATGGAAAAAACAGCTCCAAAAGCAGCATGAAGCAGACGACAGGCGAGAGCTGTAGCACACTCAAATGATCAAGTTGCTGTAAGTGGATGAACACTGTGCATGGAGTTGTCTGGTCTGGGGTTGTTCACATTTGCCTTAAATCCAAATCTGAATCGAACCCTAATTTGTGCTGAGTGTATAGAAAATTGAAGAAGCTCATTTATAGTTTAAAAGTGAGGATTTCTATCTGCCTAAAGCTTTTGTAGACTGTTTTTATTCCTCCTGAAACTTTTGATGGTAGGAAGGACCACAGCTTTACAGTGCTGTGCAAGGTAGGCATGACTGTTGGGGACAATATATAACCACACATGATCTTCCTGGAAATGGAACTTCAAATGATAGTGTTTACACCTTGCTGTCTGCACAGCTGACAAATATCTTGACTATGTTAAAGGGAACAGAGAAACTTCAGAGAAGTCCCCCCTGTGCATACTGAGCTTTCTAGACCAGGGTGTGATTAAGACAAAGAACCTCATTCCAGGAAGAGAACATAGCTTTAAAGTAATTTCTTTTTTCTTTCTTAAAATAATTTCTTCTTTTGTACTCACATATATGCTTTGTGGCTAATGCATTGACATACTGGTATGTGATTTTAAAGCTATTTAGTAATGAACATATATTATTGCTGCCTTAGGGTATAGTAGTGCATAGAAATCAGAATTAAGAAATATGCTTCCCTCTAGTCAGCTACTTACAAATATTTTGTAAGGCATAGTCTGGCCCAAAGATATCACAGTCTATTTTAAAAACAATTCATTTCTGTGTTTGCTTTTTATCTCTAGCTTCATTTTATGGGGTAAAACCAGAGATTGCTACTTTACTGGGAGACAAATATTTCTCTAACTAGAATGGAGCACTTGATATTACTAAAGGTTTACTCCTATCACTGGAGTCACTAATTCAGTTTTCTCCTTTTGGATCAGTGTTTAGGCTATGGGAGTTTTCATCACAATGAGGTAATGCTTCTATTTTGTCTTTTATTGATTAACACTTTTCCCACATTCTTCCGTCAGAGTGCAAAGGTTTGTAAAGCATAAGAGGCTTTATCTAGAGCTTAGTTACATTACTTAGTAAAGATAGTTACTTTTACTAATTCTACAGATTCTTAAATACTCTTAGTACAAAACCAACAGCATGAAATACTCTTGTGCAAACAGTATGCTAACCTGTAACCTGTTTCTTCCTGAAATAATGGCCAAGACAAATAATGTCACTTTACCCCAGATTTTAGCTTAGCTGTGGTTACAGATTACTACTTATATTATTTGCTCATAATGCACAAAGAAAATCAAAAGGAATCTGTCCAAGAGGTAGGCTAGTCACAGCCTATTTCCTGGCTTGTTTATGGAGAAGAAGGACTTAAACCAAAATATTTACCTTTAAATGATGCAAAAATTGCTATTCCAGACATGTTTACCATTAAAACTCATTATTAGACTTTATTAGTAATTTAAAGACATTTAGATCAGACCCTAACAGGCAACCTCTGAGCACTTTTACAGGATCTGGTGGACTGCAAAAAAAGTATTTCAAAAACCTTTATGTGCTACTGCTGTTGACATCCCCACTGACAAGTCCAATGTCATAATTTCACTGTTTCCAGCTGGCATTAGATTTTGGAGCAGAATTATGGCTCTATTCCTCAGTGTGTTCACTCGTCCTGTAGCAGAAGTCAACATAACAGAAGCCAACAGAGACAAACTTGAAGTATCCTGGTAAAGTTTGTTGGGATGTATACAAGGAGAGATTATGATTATTTTTTATCAGTTTTATACTTGACACACAGAGACATGAAAATTACTGGGAGTTGTGTTAAATGACCCAAAAGTTAACAGTACACTATTGTTTCTCATCTTTGCTTTTTGCTCTTTTCTCAGTATCTTAAAATGTTTTATAAAAAATGCTTACAGCTCAGATGTCTGTGTGTTAGCAAAGCAGAAGGTTGCTGTTTCATAACACCACTGCGGGTTGAGTGACTGGTACCAGGGTGTCCCTTGGGGGACCATGGGTCTGTTGATGATTTTTCCATTACAGTAAAGGAAACTTCAGTGGGACCTGGTGTAATGTTGAGATCCAGCTCACAGATCTAGATAAGGAAAATCTCTCCTCGGGAAAGAGAAAGCAGTGGGGGTGTACTGGTTGCACAAAGCTTTGCTATTGCCAACATTCCCACTTGCCCCTTTGTTTTGTGCTGGGTAAGAGTGCTTGTAAAACTCAGTTGCTTGTTCCTTGGTAGATCTGATGTAAACAAACTCATCCAAAATGACAGCCAGTGCTCTGTGTATATACCCAGGACTTTTTCTCAATGTCTCCTGGGACATGCCCTGTGCCCTTTCACCTCTGAGTTTGGGCCTTGGCTGGGGGTCCCCGTGCTGGGGGGTGGAAAGGCACAGTATGTTGTAAAGTTGGTGTCTCCTGGCATCCAAGACCCTGCTCCTGCTCTTGTTGCTGTGTGATTCTTCTCTTCCACTTTTCTTGAGCCCTGGCCTCACCTCTGCCCCTGTTCCACCAGTGACTCCCATGTTTGGGGTTGCCCTGGGTAATTTTGAGAGCTGGACTGAGATGAACTCTCTGAGAGAAGCCTCAGGTCCTTGCCTTCTCTGCTGCATAGGCCTGACTGTCTACCCCTCTGTCTTGCACTGGGCTCTTCTGTACATTCTGTTGTTAGAGTGCCAGGCTAAACTCTTCTCAAAGATTTTTTTAAGTACTCCTTTGGGGTGCATGGAGGTGTGCCCGACTTAATCTTTCATTCTGCTTTCCATGGCATGGTGCCTATGTTTTTGTCAAGTTTATGCCTCTCACCTGGATTTAACAAGTATACCAGCTTCTGGTATACTTGTTCTTTACTATTAGTTCTTCTAGTTTTGATGTATATTTTCAGCAATGCACTTAGAATTATAGAATCATTTAGGTTAGAAAGGACCTTTAAGATCATTAAGTCTAACCATTAATGCCTGTAGTTGGGTTTAGGCTGTTTTTTCCAGTGGTCAGTCCTTTAAGTTGGAATCACCTGAATTATTCATCCCACATATGTTTAGAGAGCCTACCATGTCTCTAAATGTAGACATGGGTACCAAGGCTCTGAGCAATGAATTACAGGCATGAATCTTTGCTGTTTCTTGGAGCTGAAATGTTATTCTCCCTTCTCAGTCCAAAGCATTTGTGGTCTATTCACCAATTATTTTAGTTAACTGGATCTTATCCTTTTTATGTGTGTGTTTTAAGCTATTAGGACATCAAAGTATTCATTTCTAAATAATTTTCTTAATTTCCACATTTTTAATACCCATGATCTACTTGGTCATGGACTGAATTCTTTCTTCCATGCTTATACAGGGCTTGAAATTTAGCTCTTCTGTTGTCCCAAGTCCTTTCTTTGTTCTGTACTCAGTGATGTTTTTATTGTCTTCTTGTCAAACATGATCTCTTTGCTGTTACTTTCACTGGACTGAAAGACTTAGTATACTGTTTGCCAGCTAATAATATAAGTCTTGCTAAATGTGTTTGGCTTTTTATAAAAATAGATATATACAAAGATTCATGACCCTATTACCAGTTATATCGTGTGCATACAGCTATTTATCTAACTACCAGTCAAGCCAGGAGCAAGCTGACTCCTCCAACCTCCTTCCTCCTGTAGGCTATGCTCCTTCCCTCACAGCTAAAAACAACTGTAGCTAAACCCACTCATATCTGGAGGGACAACAGTATCTGCTCTATCTCTTCCCTGGTACTGCTGGCAATACCTGTAGTGTGGTTAGATTGCACATCTTCAGAAGAGGATTAAATACATGGTATGGCTGCCCAGATTTGGGAAACCTCCCAGGAATGTAAAATTAGTTAAATGTAAGTGGGCTGATCTAGACAGCAGATCACACAGAAACAATCTCAAAATTGCAGGGAACTCTGAGGCATGTGACAAGGAAATCTTCTGCTACCACAGAAATATTTGATCTGTCTGAGGACCTCACATGAGATATTAAAGGCCATGGGTTCTTGTCCGCAAGCCCACGCCCGAAAGGTGAATAATAAAATTTTCTTTATTTTAAAAAAAAAAAACAATTGAACACAAGGCATTAAAAAAAAAAAAAAAAAAAAAAGACAGTCTTATCTCCAAAATAATGCATTTTCAAGACTTTAGAGGGGAAGTTGTAGTGCAAAGGGCAGAATTTAGTTGGGTCAGGTTTCTTGCAAGTTGGATATGTTGTACAGTGATGAATCTGGTTTCCTGTGTTGTTTCATGTTCTTATTGTTTTGATTTTACTAACTGCATTATCTTAACCCTCTAAAATCCTGATTTGTAGGAATCCCACTGTGCTGGGATTTATACAGACAGAGCCAAAAAAACCAGCTCTACCAGCTGAGTTTCCTTCTAAGTACGGACCAAGAGAAGAACATGGTCTGCCATCATGTCAGACATGTGGTCTACAACCAGGGGAATTCACTATGCAGAATTTTCATAGACTTTTTGTTAAGCTTCCAGAGATGTACACATCCTTATCATAACTGTGCATAAGTCAAATCAAATCTGGAACTAATAGTAAATAACTCTTTCCACTCAAGTAATAAATTAGATGGTAAAGACCTGTAGTATCATAATAAAAGTTGTATTCATAGATTGATTTTTTTTTTTTTTGCCTGCCCTCATGGGAACTGTGTTCAACTCCTCAGCTGATGTACTCTTAATCTCTGACTGTGCATTCATTACCATAAAACTTACTTCATGCACTTTGAGCATGAAATAAAACAAATTTAATACTATGCTCACTTTAGATCCCATTTCAGGTTGTTTATACAAAATGAGGAAAAAAAAAAAAAAAGGAAGCTGACCTCTTCAGTTTTCCTTTAAGAAAAATTGACAAGCTGCTTTGAAGACTTGCTTTGAGTCTGTTATTAGTTTTACTGTGGTTTTAAGGAAAAGGTGAAGACAGAAGATGAAATTAGATCAGCAACAGGCTAAAAGTCCTTTCCCAGAACACCTGGAGAGGTTAAATAAACTTCATATGGCCCTCATTGAATTTACACATTGTTAAGACTTCTGGGAGTCAGGGGGAAAACTGGGTAGACTGCTAACTTGCCATCTTAAGCAAAAAGCAGCTGGGGGAATGATTGTTGCAGTATGAGATAAACGTAATATATAATGAGAAATATATCAAGCTTATAAAACACAATTCCTTAATTTGACTAAAATATCCATGAGTCTAATTATGGCCCTGCATACAAGGTCCCGAAAGCTAACAACTGCAAGGTAAACTTTTTGTTTGGTTTTATTTGCAGTGTGGGAAATTTGGGGTTTGGTTTAAGATTTGTTAGTGTTGGTTGTTAGGTTTGGTTTGGTTGTTTGGGGGAGGGGAGGCTGCATTTGTTTGTTTTTTTACTAAACTACAAATGCCCTGGCTCCCTATGGGCTTGCAACAACATGAGAGTTTGCTGATGCCCTGAAATAAATGGCAATCACGATATGCTTTCACTGAAGTATTCAGGGTATCAAGGTTGGTTCATTGAAGTACCATTTGACGCTATACACTGACAATGTGCTTTTGTTTGTAACAAACTCTGAAGCCACAATCCTCGCCCTTCTAGTGTTAATCCAAGATCTTGGCTTGCTTTCAGGCTATAGAATTAACTGGGAAAAGTTGGAACTGCTTGAGATCTCCCAGCTGCCTTGCACAACGGCTTTTCTTCCAGTGCAACTCCTGAAGGCAGTCAGAAGCAATTAAATGTTTGAGGGCTGAAATGTAAGGAATTTTGAAAAACTTGCAGAGATTAATTTAAAATCCACTGTCCTTCAATTGGCAGAAGACAACAAGTGGTAGCAAGTGATTTATAGGTTTCTTCTGGGAAAAATTAATGAAGTCACATTTTACTTAGTTGGTTTTGGTTTGGGCGGCTTTTTTTTGTTGGGTTTTTGTTTGTTTGTTTTGTTTTTTTTATGTTTCAGGTAGGTTAGGTTCTCTCCATATTGTACTCTGGGGGTGATGGGGATTTTTTAGTGTTTTTGAGAAAGTATTGACTCTCTTCTGCTAGGAATAGTTGCTGAACCTGCAAAGCTTTTACTGTTCTGTTGTCATGCATTGAGCCCTTCACTGATTCCTCCAAACCTATAACAACAGCCCATGGGAAGGGGATCAAAAGAGCATTAAAACAGATTCTCACTCTAAAATCCTGGGATCCTCATCTATACAGGGAAACCTAAACTGTTCTGGATGATAGATTACATCCGACACCCAACAAAAACTTATTTGAGGTTCATTTCTCCATAGGATAGGTTAGTTGGCACTGTTTACAGCAAGAATTGGTTGAAGAGAATGCCTCTGTTTTCGGTTGTGTCTTAAAAGTCCCAGCTATATAAATATAGGCACATCTGAAATATTTAGTGATCTTTGTTCTATAAGTACATGGTGTGTATGCAGCTCTAAGGTTGTCCTGGGTTTGGCCATCCTGTTCTCTATTGACAGAAAATTTATTTTTGACTTCTGCAGATGCTTCTGAAACCTATTTGAAACCTGCTAAAGAGTAGGAGTGGGAAGTCTTGGCAAGCAAGCTCATGATTTTGTGTTGTGTAGCCAGGTTAGCCTTTAAGTATGCATGTCTGACAACAGGTTACATAAATGAGCATTTTTTTTGTTGTTTGTTTTGAACTCAAGGCAATAGAAGGGAGGCAGGAAACAAACATGTGGTGGCTCATGTAATATATTTGCATCTCAATAATAAAAGACATTGAAGAAGCAGCCCAACATAAAGATGACTATGTTGATGATATGTGGAGAAGAGAAGGCCAATGAAGTTCATTCAAGAACTCCTACCACGATCTAAGGTCTGTTATGTTAGACACTACACCATCATGTGTCCAGGTAGAGTGACTGCCCAGAAAGGTTTCACTCTGAAGAACTGAGGGAGACACAAAGTGGTAGCAGAAATAAACACTCTGAAATAATGCAGCCAAATGCAAAATCTACATCTAGGAACAGAGAATGTAGGTCACACTTAAAATGTGGAAAGCATTCCCATGAACACAATGACATGAAAAGAGGATAGGGGTAATGACAAAACCCCAGGTAATTCTGTGTTCCCAAATAGAGTCTTAAAATGGCAAATATGTTTATTGGCTGTGTAAGGAGTAGGAAGATGGGGATACAACTCCTGGTTTACTGAGGCTCAACTTCACAGAACGCATGGGAAAAATTAGAAACGGCATTTAGGACAAAGCTGACAGAATGAGTTGAGGACTTGGAAAGATCTTTTGATCAGTGAGAGAAGTGGAAGTGATGTTTTGCTATCAGTGCAACAGAATGACAGATGAGATGACCACAGCTACTATTTGGGGCTTTAACTCCACTAATAGCCTTCTTAAAGACACAACCCTCTGGATGCCCAGTCTGGTGCATTTTATATGATTACATGGCATCTATGCACTAGGGAATCCTTCCTGGAAAGTGCTGGGGTCGATTATGGTATGTAGTCTTGCACAAGACATCCCTCTTACATCTCATTTTTCAGCTGGATAAGAAGATGTCAATATCTGAGCTTTGCAGGGAGGTTAAATCTGGATTTTAGCATTGAAGTTTCAACCTTTCTCAGCTGTGTTTGGAAAATAATATTAATCCTCATGGTCTGGTTTCTTATACAAAATCAGTGGTAGCTAGCACTTTGATAGGCTCTCAAAAGAGCTGCTTAAAAAACAAAAACAAAAACAAAAAACCCAAACCAAAACAAAAAAAACTCTCAAAAGTCAAAGCTTTCTATTGTGTTTCCAGGTAGAATAATAGATGAAAGCTAAGAAGATATGCCAAGTAATTCCAAAATCAACTTTAAAGCACACGATCATGTCTTGGCAATCTGAAAGTAGTGTGTGGAGAAGAGAAAAGGGTTGGCAGAGGAATGAAGAAAAGAAGTATTCTACAAAAAAAGAAATGGCATGTCTTGGCAGAGAGACAATGTTTGCTAACCTGTTGAAGGGTTCAGTCGTAAAAGAACTGTGTTCATGAGAACTGAAATAGAGCAGAAACCATTTACCACTTGATGTTTTAAAGCAAACTGCCAAATAAAATTCTGAAAGGTTTCACTTTGCAGATCAACTCGACCTTATCATGTGATAGCATAGCAGGAAAATCTGTGCTCTCACTAGGTTCCTTAATAATGTATCTGAGAAGAAGACAAGTCACATTCTGCTCTCAGTTACAGTGAAGTAAGCCATAATATATCTGCTGAATTCATATTTATTTTGGCATAGCTGAGAAAAAGAGGTAGCCCAAAAGGTGCAGAAGGAACAAAATCAGTCACTTTAGTGATAAATTAGGACTATAAACCAGGAGTTGGATGTTGAGCAGGGCAAGCACCAATCTGTGGTGGGTGTGGTTAATTTTAAAAGTACAGAAGATATTGTTAAACTGGTCTGGCACATCAACATCCTTAGAGTTTGTTTTTTCAGACATAGTCAATTAGTTTGCCTTCTCTTTATGTGAGTGTCTAGATCATCTTTTATACACATATATTACAAGAAATGAGATAAGACAAAAGGGAACCTTGAATGTAGCAGCTATCATGTGGAAAAACATCTGAAACACTTCTAAAATCATAATGGAAAGAAATGTGTGGGGAAGGTGACGCTCTAGTAGCTTGGAGAAGGCCTGACTTTGTGGGTGATTGCGGTTGTGGCTATCTTGTGCAGACGCGCCCTGGCACCAGCAGTCAGGCAGTGCCACTGCTTTTCTGCAGCACTGTCAGGAATGCCAAAACACACAACTGACCACCTCTGATAGGTTTTTAGAAATTATTATTTAGACTGAGGTTTTACTAATCAAGCAGGGAGCAGTTGAACTTTACTCAGCCAGACAGAAGCCCTCTTACCCCTATCCAATGACAGATAACCCTGTTCTTTGCTCATCCAAGGGGATGCACAGGCAGGCACTAAAGCTGTGTTTGGATACACAGGGGTTTTGTCCAGCTTGAAAGGTCCCTGTGTTTGTACTTAGCAATTAACTTTGTTGTTATCTGTCTTCAGTCTAACTGCTCGGCTGCGTGTGCTCTTCAGGAGGGCTCTGCTGTGAGTACACAGCTGAGGGTGTAAGTGAGATGTATACAGCAAGGTTGTCTCATATGGATTGGTTGCGGTATACAAGGTGTTTCTTCAATGACTCACTTTCTGAGTAGCAGCTCTTGTTATACAAAGATAAAAGAAGGGTTAACATAAGACCTTTTTCAGCCCCCCTTCTTTCTCCCCTGCCAAACACACACACTCTCAATAAAAATCTCTAAATCATGCTCTCTTCCCGGAGCTCCAAGACTGTGAGTTACACATAGGACCTCTGTAGCTGCACAGTGCCACACTATTCTGAACGAGATGCTGAAGGCACTTGAGTTTCTTTTACTCTCTCCCCTCCCCTCCGCCCCAGATTTAACCTAGTTTTATGGCTTGAACAGCCCCAAAGAAAGTCGGAGAGAAAAGAGATGAAGGCCAGAGAGCAGAGGAGGACGAATGAAAGAAGCAGTAACCATTCTGTCATTCCTTTGGAGAGCAATACTAGACACCTTTAAATGCAGAGAGTGTCCTCTGCCTTTTTGCCAAAGCCCTTTTATCTGTGTGAATAAAAAAAGAGAGGCAGGTCAGCCTAGTTTCTGTTGCCAAATAAAAGCATGAATAAATTAGGCTATTCTTAGTAGGCAAGTGAAGGGGGGGGGGAAGTCAGTATCTATTTCTAAAGCAATTTCATATTCTGCCCCAACTGTTTGCACATGATAGAAAGGGGCTGGAGCTGCCTACTATTATGATTAGTACTTTTGTTATCGCTGAAGGGCCTCATTGTTCTAGAAGATGTTAGGTTTGCACGATTCACAATCCGTCTCTATTCATCCAGGAAAGGTTAGGAGAGAGGATCTGATATTCTGCAAAGGGTTTTCTACCCCCCACCCCCCCTCCCCCCCCCTCCCTTCTCCCTTTCTGGTTTAAGGCCAAAAGACAGGAGAAAGGTCCCCATTTAACAGGTATAGGAAACAGGGATCTAGGTGCCTGGGAACAGCCGCTCCGTAGCTCTAATCCCAGTGAGGACCTTAATTGTATCTGGTTTAACAGTTATTCATGCAGTTTTACTGCAGGCAGGCACGGTGATTAGGGACATTGGTTGGAAAAATCTGTTCATTAGCCTAATAAAGGCTGCCTAAGTCTGCTTGTTCAGCCACTAATAATCTAACTATTAGTGCCATGCTAGTTGCTGTCGTATTAATATGTGTAGTTTACTAGTGTCACAACAGCAATATGGGTCACTTTAGCCGTTCCTTGGTTTCACAGTCGGGCACCCTGTGCCGGTGCAAGAGAGAGAAAATGAGTGAGTGAATGAGTCCAACAAAACAGATCATATCATATAGTGAACCCCCAATATGGTTTTGTACACAGTTCAGAGGCAGCCCAGGAGACTTAGGAACAGGGTTGTTTGAGGACAGAAATCAGCCCCTTTCAGTGATGGATGTTCTTGAAAAGCAGTTTATTTTTTCATAGGTAGTTTGCTCATTTTCTTCGCAGAAGAGCTTTGGCTGTATATCAAATATTAACAGAGCGTAATTGTTGGGTGAGAGGGGCATTTGCCTTTCTCGCAGCATCACGTGGTGCATGGGCAATGCACACCTCCTGGCGTGTGCTGAGACCAACACCAGCTTGGGAATGTTCAGGTTGTCTGTGGAAGAGGAAAAAATGAGGTGTAATTGTCTTTTTCTCTGCTTCCTTGATTTCCCTCAGATGACCTAAACTTTTCCTTTCCTGATAGAAGGAGGTAAAAATACTGCTCACACTTGAGGGGATTCATCTGCCCTAAGCATAATCCTTGGTTTGCTAATTAGAGTATCAGTGTCTCCTTCTGTAATAAAATCCTGTCATTCATTTTTCTGTTTTATGTATGGGAATGATTTGTTCCATTTGTCAATAGAAGATGAAAATTACACTAATGGAATCTTATAAATAAATTGTTGTCAGATATCATTCAATAGAAGCTCTTTCTAAAGATTTTAATGAGAGATTAGTATATTAAGAGATGGATTCTTGCTTTTTCCTTCTATAGCTGATCTCTTGCCAGCTTGTTTTCAATACCTCTTCCTATGTTACATTACATGTAACCAAAATTAACTTTCAACCAGACTAGATTCATAACCACAAGTTGGGTAGAGAATTAAGCTTGTACAGTCCTTCTATGTGTCTGTTAATAGCAGTGGCATCTGTGATAAAATGAGGAAAAAATAAACCAGACAGGTAGATCACCTCTTAATACCTACAGCTATCTATCCAAATCCAGATCCAGAGAATATGCATTCTGCTACCCCCTAATAAATATCCCTTAAAACACAAATGGCAAACCAAAAAACATTTAACTGAAGAAAACCCACACTCTTTCATCTTCACTGGCCCTCATCTGCTCTCCTCTAAAGCCAGAAAAAGCCTAACCCAAACCCACCTGCAAAATGCAAGTGCCAACATCTGTCCTTGCTGAACGCTTGGTTGTTTATGTGGGAATGATATTGTGTAAGTATAAAAGAAGTTGGATATTGCTCAGTTCCTTTAGAATCAGTAGATACAATAATGTATCCCTCTTCATCTAAGGACTTAACTTGTATTCTAGGTGTGTATTTTAATTGCAATTGCTGCATGCACTTTTTTAATAAAAGATATTACTTTAATCCATTTGGTTAGTATTTCAAGGGTTTCATGTCAATGTTATTCATTTTAATATATATACATATTTTCAATAGTATTGCATTTGAGCTGTTTGTTTAGTGAGGTTAAGAAAGAACATACCAGGTGGGCATGTACTGTTCACTGCCACGTCCATGTGCAAATGTCTACATCTGGGATGCTGGTGGTACGCTAAGTGGTGCTACACATTTCATAAATTTCAGTCAAGTGAATAAGTGTATTTTTCATGCTTCTGTGATCATCAGCTTCATTTCTGTGTTCTGAAACACTGCTTCCAGAACTACTGCTGCAGGTACCCTGCAGTTCAGGCAGCAGTGAGGGATGTACTTTCCTTCCCAGTAATATGTTGGCTTGGTAAACAGAAGAACAATATTCACCTGCGAAAAATACTAGTGAGAGCTCTTATGACTGATACACTTTGATGTTTAAGGTTGTAATTCTAAACGTTCTGGTTTAAAAGCTGTTTCTAGGACTTCACTGAGAAACATCCCATGTGCTCATAATTCAGAAATGACAGCTTTTATCTTTTTAAGTAATTGTCATAGCTTAGAAAGTGTTATTATTAAAATTTATTTCTCCTCTCTACAGAATCAGATACAAGCAGTAGTTTAAAACATGAAAACCCTTCAGGAGTAGAAATAGCTTGTTTTTTTTAATTCCTGATGTGTGCCCCTTCCTGATGAGAGATGCTTTATATTGTAATACATTTTAAGATGCTTCATATAATTTTGTTGGAAGTAATCAGATTGATTTGATATGTCTGAAGAGAAAGAATGCTGAAGGAACTCTGATTCTGAGTATGAGGTACCTTTGAAAAGTCTTGGACGTTGTCTATTAACATATTTTAATATAGTAATTATATTAGTACTATATTTGCTTTTGCTCTTTGATATTCAGCTCTATATCTTTGTCAGCTTTATGTTGTGGGGTTTTTTTGTTTTGTTTTGTTTTTTTAATTTTATTTTACTTTTAAATCAGCATTTACAAATATAGCAATATGTTACAGAGATTAAACAGCTGTACGGGTCTGGAAATAAGACTGATCCCATTTTTAAATAAAAATAACATGGAAATGTTGCTACAGATGCTGCTGTGTTGGGAGTAATTCTGTAATAAGGACAGAAAAGGCAGCTCTCTTGTACTCTGTTTCCCACAGTGATGGTGCTCGTGAAATGTTTAGCAAGAAAAATGAACTTTTCATTACTAGTTTCCAGAATCTGTAAAGTTATTATAATGACACTTCCTGTCTGCAAAAGATCTCCTAAGATTGAACTATGTTGGGACTTCTGGATAAAAAGCTCATGGAAGCAACCTTTTTATTTGGCTACCTGTCTTACAAGCCAATATCTTTATTTCATGAACAATTTTATTTGTTTGCTACTTTGTTTATTTTGGAGTCTGTATCTTAGATTTATGGATGCAAGAATCGTACAGGATAGCCTTGACTGCTTTTTTAGCAAAGTAAAAAATAATTGCTCTACTAGTGCATTCGGGGGAGCTACAGTGAGAAAGCTTTTCTGCTGGAGTGTAGCTAGACCTTTGCAATAAAAACTGTAGATTCTTCAGTGAATTTAAGTGGTTGATGATATGATTTTTTCCATTGCATGTTGAAATCTGGCAGTGCATTGTCCATTCTCAGGGGTCATTCAGTGAAGAAAGGGCACCAGCTGTTGAATCATGAAAGCAGAATTTCTCTTAGCACATAAAATGTTGCTGATGGTCAACAACCTGCTGCATAAGTGACTTCATTGGGAAATACCAGAACACATACAGTGATAGAAACAGTTACTCATGGCAGCATGTGAAGGGGAAGACAAACTGACAGTTCTTGAAGAAAGTACAGTAAATTGAACCATACCTCACTATATTGCAAGTCTGCATCTAGGGCAATGAAGGACTAAGGTAAAGTAGCCAGAATGCAAGAAAATGCCCAAATTTTGGAGAAGGTGTCCCAGTTATGTAGATTATATATCTATACAGACTGTGACAATGCAAGAGGATGTTTATCTTCCTGTAGTTCTTCATCAAATAAACTCAATATTGGCTAGCAAAACTAATACAGACATAAGCATCTCAGAAGAACCATCGTGAATATTGGTATTCAAACAGTAAGGGAAGGAAATCAAGTACTGGACTAGTTTCCTATTGACAACTGAAAAATATAACAAACTAGACAATCGTCTTTCAGGTGTATTGTGTGCATATCCATCAGATGTTACTTCAGAAGATTAATTTATCTCACTTAACCAGCTTTCAACTGAAGCTCAATGCAAACTTCAAATTCATGCTACCAATAGTTCATGAAAAGATAATTCAGTCGAGACTTGGTACAGTTTTAATTGGATTCCAAGGATTTTAGATAAGCCTGTGGCTGGAAGCCTAATTCTAAGAACCTTTAAGGAGCAGGAAATGGTAACTTTTGTTTCAAGACCTATTAAAGAATGCCCATGGAGATGTCCAAAAATTAACTTCCATATGTGTCTTGCACATGCATCTGGATAGAAAAATCCCAAAGAAATCCAATTGTGGCCTAATGTTCTGTTCCTTTTGAATACCTGAAAATGTATGGCTGTCTAAAAGCAGGTTTTCTGAGGCTTCTCTTGTCCACCTCATTGCTTGCTTTGCTGTAGTGCTGATTTGAAATTCAGGCCTTGAGATGAAAAGACAGAGATCAAAGTCATTTGTGATAACTCACTCTGTGACCTTATTCAGCCTCTAATAAATGAGGGAGGGAAGGACATTTATTTTACTTGCTGGTTGCCTAAGATTGACTGCTATTTCTTAGCTACTTTCATTGTAGATGAAACCTTCTAGGTTTTCCACGCACTCCCAGTATTTATCTCCTCCAACATATAAGGACACAGTTATCTAGAGTGAGGTATGTAATTTGCAGCAGGCTGCTGAAAGAGCAGACGAACAGTGAGTTACTGTGAAGGACTGTGCTATCTGATGGCAAGAACATCAGATGGGGATTCATGAGACTTGCTGTCTATTCCCAGCTCTGCCTTACTCCTGTTGAATGACCTTCAGCCAGTCACTTTCCCTCTTTTGTCTCAGCTATCATTTTACCTGTTAAAATGTGATAATGAAACACTTTTTTTTTTTTTTTTTTTTATAAACTCCTAGGTGCTGATGAACAGCACTGGTGAAAAGTACTGTACAAAAGCTAAGTGGTATTGAATATTTGATTGCACTCAGCTTCATTGAATTATCACTGATAATACAGATAACAGCAAGTAGTTTTATTGGTCCAGTAGATATTATTATAGAGCTATCAAATTTTCTATTTTTCTACCTTTTTTAGTCTCAAAGATGATGTTTCACAGATGACACTGACATTGCTTTCTGTTGTAATCTCTCAGTGAAGCTAGAATCTTGACATCTTTTCATTTGCATTTATTCTATAGGCTGACCTTTGGAGGAACTTATGATGCCCATTTATATTAGCTAATATAAGATTAGTTAGTAGTAGGCTGAGGCACCTGAAAGACATGCATTTAGGTGCAATTTCTTCTGCTTGTGCAAGCATATGACAGTTTCTTCCAGCCATAAAGCAATTGTTCCTTACCCACCTGCTGTCCTTGCTGGGTTAGGAGTCCAGCACTGTAAACCCAAGCTGAGGGAA
This sequence comes from Megaceryle torquata, assembly GCA_024611175.1. Lineage (NCBI taxonomy): Eukaryota > Metazoa > Chordata > Aves > Coraciiformes > Cerylidae > Megaceryle > Megaceryle torquata. Next base: position 51,901 of record JANIJG010005430.1, read on the forward strand.
TCAGAGGTGGCTGAGGGGCTGTGTGGGACACCCTTGCTTAGGAACAGTAGGCAATTTTAACACACCATTCTGTTTCTGCATGATCATGCATAGGCTTGCAAAAGTCTAGAGACAAGTAACATTAAGGTAGCTTACATGCTTTGCCAGAAATCTGTGCTGAAATAAATGTAGGTACAATTTAGGGGAATGCTGTAAGCCTCTTAGCAGACCAGGAAGCCAGGCCAAGGATCCACCATGCCACTAAGCAAATGATTGCTACTAACCTCAAAGACTTTTTGTTTTTAGAGGGCTTCATCCTGGTGCAGTTTTCCTCTGGCATTTAACTTAATTTAATCTTGAGGTTTGCAGCTGTGGGTACATTGAGGAACTTGTTTTTCCTAACAACATCTGAAGGTTTAGTAAAATTCAGCCCTAAAATACCAGTTACCTGTTATTTTTTCTTAATACTAACCTATATATTTTCAGTACTAAGGTACAATAATTATTTTGTTGGGGTAATTTTTCTGAAACTCAGAAAACAAAAGACTTTACGTGTACTACTTTGAGGTAAAATCTGTGCTCTGTTTTTTAGTTCACTTGCTGAATATCTCCATTCAAGTTAGCTTAAAAATCAGTCCTTTATATGTCTGTATTTCTCTGGAGCTGGTACTCTGAACTCTTGGATCCTATCTCTTGACTAGGTGATCAGAAGAGTAACTTTAGTTCATGGCTTTTGGACATGACACACTAGGGATATACAGACTCCTTAATCAGGACAAATGATAGGACTATCCTGAAAAAGGTCCAATAGCTTTGAAATTACAAAGTCATAAAACTGACAAGAAAGAGAAATTCAAAAGCTCAAATAGGGAGTAGATGTCCAGAGTCCATCTGTTCTCAGTGGCAGGTAGACATCTATCATGCATGTCTTTGAATACCATCTTTCCACCTTAGAAATATAGATTGTCCCAAGGGATCTGTATTTTAGAGTTTCTGTCATAGAAAAGATGAACTTGCTTCCAATGGTTATTCAGTGAACTACAAGAACTAAAGAAATAGAGATATTTGTTTTAATAAAAATAGTGAACCAATACAATATGAGGCTCTATAAATGCTGGCTCAACCATCAGAACAGAAAATTCCATAAAAACATACGTATCCATATGCTTGAAAGGTGTGATTTAAAAATATTTCCTACTTATGGCTAAATGATTAAAATTACCAGGATCAAGGACTGTTTTATTTTCTGTCTTTCAAATGTGGTGTATCCTTATAACAAAAAGGAAATACCAGTGCTGTTCTTCCAGGTTTTGTCATTGTCAAGGGGGGGAAAAAAAAGTATAATCTATATACACACAATTTGTCCCCCAAAGAACAAGAGCATGAAATTTGTTCCCAAAATTCACCAATGTGTAAAGATAAAAATATGGCCTTGAAAGTCTATCCTGAGTAGAGGGAATTCAGAAAATGAATGACAGATGGACATCTAATTCCCCAGGGGTCCTCTCAGCTTTTTTTTTTTATAGTTTAATTTCTTCATTTTGAAGATATTCATTCAGAAGCTGAACTTCTATACTTCCCCATAAACATTCTTACTTGCTTTGTAATCTCAGCCAGACAGTGAACTTCATAACAAGTAAGAATACAAAATCCAATAAAGTAGCAAGTGATTCATCTTCAGCTGAGTTACAGACTTAAAGCCATTGTTAAAAAGGTATTATTCTTAACCACTACTATTATGCATTTACATTATAGTAACAAATGAAAACTGTCAAAGAGTGGTAGGCTTCTTTAAACTCTTAAAAAGAGGTGATCTCTGTCCCTAGAAATTGGCAAACTAATGCACTAATTAAATGTGATCTTGAAAAATGTTGGCACTAAGGCTACTTCTAAGAAAGAGTGATTTCTGATGTTACTTCTCATTTTGTTACCTGGTTTTCTACATGCCTCTTTCATATCTTATTTGGTGATGCTATGTTTAAATTTTAAGTAACATGCATTCTGCTTTCTGCTATCTACATTTTTTGATTTATTTAGAGACTGTACGAATTTCAGGAAAAGGATAAAAAGAAGAGATATTAGGATTTTTTTAAATCCTTAGGCTTGCACATAATTTCTAGTACTAGTACTACAGCTTTCAGAGAGAACCTCTGCATGAGAACATAAGTATATAGATATAAATGTATTTATATTTACATATATCTATACTATACCAGCTGACTTCTGTGTTCATTCAGGATTTCATCTAGGTCTTTGCCACATTAAATTTACAGGCTCTCTGCCACACACAACTTAGATCAGCCGTGGGTGCTGGTGCTCCCTGCCCTATTCGTGAGGGCAGGGCATGGTGCTGCTCCCCGCATCACACCCCATGCTCCCACAGCTCTCACTCTGCAAACCTCTCTTGCCTTGACATCGCAGCATTTGTGGGACTGCGTGTACATGGGCTCACACCAGGAAAGTCGTAGCTTCCTGTAGGTTACCTTCCTTCACCTCATTTCCAAGAGGGGAAACTGAAGCCAAATGAAGCTGAGCACTCGCCAGCAAACAGAACTACTGTTCTGACTTTTAGATGTGCTATTATTTCTTTATCCTTCTTCCTTTCAGATGAGAACATTTTATGAAATAGTAATATTTTTTCTCTAGAGCCTTTTTTGTTTACTTTTCACTCTCAAAATGGTGTTATAAGGAGTTGAACTGATATCCACCACTATTTCCCTACCTCAACAGAACAGATGCAGTTGGAGCAGAGTGCAGAAAAGAAAAACTTCTAGCTTTATTATTTAACAAAGCAAAGCTAATCTCTTGATTAAAACAACAGTGCAATAATAATTAATTTCTTTCATAGCTGCTCCTCCAAAGCCTGCCTGGCTCACATGTTCTGCTTTCTACCCATTGCCTTACTCATAGAAATGGCCACAATGAACCTTGAGGTACGGGTGTGGCAGAGACAACATAACTGCTCTTATAGGCCCTTTACAGCTGCCAGTTCCAGTTAACCTCCAAGAGATAAGGACTCAAATTAGTACAAGTTGACAGATACCCTGTAATAGGAGGAGGAGGGATGGATTCAGTTTATATATTGTTTGTTTATGATCCAGCATATATTACTGGTTGAATGATCTGGCTCACAAAAGCCACGCATGGTAACACATCCTCCGAAGCATTACCTGCTGCAGAGGGTCACCGTGGCATGGGGTAAAAGCAAAAAGAACAGGGGCATCCACTGGACCTCCACCCCTCCACCTCTATTAGTTGCAGCCAGAAAAGGCTTGAAGACACTGTGTGCAGGAATAGGTTATTCCAAGTGGTTTTATTAGGCTATCCAGAGAGGGCTTGAAGACACTGTCTGTGGGAATAGGTTTTGCCAAGCAACTTTGGGAAGAAGGACAGTGCTGTAAACACATGGATGGCAGTAAGATGATGCTGAGAGTCTCCAACCAGTTGGAAATTTCTTTGCACTGGTTATAGTCTTTGTCGTTCTGTTGCTCTTAGCAATAGCTCTTCCTCTCCTAAGAACTGTGTTTTCAGAGAAAAATGTAATTTTCTGCTGTAGGGTGGAAATGCAAATATTCATAGTGGTCGATCTCAGGTATTTCTACATGTGAAATTGGACACATTTCTTCCATAAAGTTCAGTGAACCAGTCAGAGCTGATGCTGTTACAGACTTTGTTTCAGTAAGCAAAGGAAGTAATGATGTAAAATCTATCTGGAACTTCTCTTTCCGGCAGAGAAAAAAGAAAAATGCAGGTGTGCTCCAGACGCAATCAGTAATGTAATAATTTCTGAAATTATATTGATAAACAGAAACGCTGAAAGTAATTTTATTGAAAAAAAATTTGTCTTGTAGTTCAGAAAGTGTAGAAATAAATTGAGAGCTTCTAGAAGTCAGCAGAGTTTGACATGCAAATGAAAGCACAACAGCAAGAAGAGCTTTTTGGCCACAGAAACTAAAAGACTAAGGAAAGAAGAGGGGCTTAGAGAAGAAGTATGTAAAGCTGGATATCCTTCCTCCGTCTCTCACATGCATGATACTACATTTCTCCTGACACCGCAGATGTCAAATGTCTCAATGCAGAATGAGGGGAGAAAAGAAGCCTCAATTACAAGAGAAGGTTACTGAGCTGGGGTTTCTCAGCATCCCCCCTTATCTTTAAATTTTTTTCCATAAAAATGGACATAGACAAATGTAGGCTGAAAACAAGAAGGTGATTATTACAGCAATGACAGCCTTATAGCTTCTCTTCTATTTGTATTAAAGCCGGGCTAATTTTGAGATGGAAATGCATGGGTTTTAAAGTGAATTAAATGGTATGGCTGTTAGCCAAAGAAAGGCACAGACCTGTGACTCAGTCCACTATTTCCACAGTTGTGCATCAGAGCCTAATCCAACAATAAAAATGCAAGCCCATAATATTGATTTTTGACTAACTGATCATCAAAATGAAACTGGGAAAGGAGCTGATTTCTCTCTGACCTGCACCCAAATATCTGAATAAAGTAAGTTGACATAGATATTATAAGAGGATGATTGGTTCTTGCTGTAGCTGACTCTGCAGAGCATAAAAAAGAAATGTAGGGGGTTTGTGCTGCTCTGTCACTAGCTCTAGCTCTTGTTTCACCTCTCACTAAGTCTGTGGCTTACTCTCTCAAATTGTATATTTCTTACTCAGTTTTCTCTTTGCTTTAAAATGCCAGGATTTCCATTATCATATTGAATAACTGGACTTGTCATTTTGCCTTTACTCTTTTGGCTACTTATGAAAATTACAACAAATCTCCATCCACAAACAAAGGAACTAAAGAAATATTTTTCATCCTCTTCATGTAAAAGCATGCTCTTCAATTGTAATAACATGTATTTTCAGTACAAGCTCTGGATCATCAAATTGACATATAGTAATCAGTTATTATTTTCTTCCATCTTTTGAAATTTGGCTTTTTTTCAGTGTCAGTCATGGTCTTCTGAAAAAGACATCAAGCAGCCTCATCCTGAGTCGTATGTGCTCATTAGTCCAGGAAATTAGAATTATGACATTGCATATCCAGCTTTCAGACATGGTCTCTGCTTTTGAGACATTACTTCTGTCTACCTTTGTAATACTATCATGCTGATACCTATATAAATATAGCTGTATAAATACAAATCCTTTATGGGAACCTGTCATCACTAGTGCAAAATGTAACTTTTTGTAGTTTTCAGTGATGAGCAGTTACTGTGTATCATTCATTAGGCAATTTTAAAACTCTTATTTTTGGATCATAAAGCCATCTACTGAAATAAGACAGTAATGTAACCTTCATGGAAACCTTCTTCCTTTCTCCACTGAGGGCCTCTGTTCTGGCACCCCTAGTTCAGGCAGGACACCCAATGCATTTCACCAGAGAATTTGTTTTGTGCATAGCAGCAAATCATGCTGTGGAGATAAAAATATGTAATTGAATAGCGGTCCATAAAGCTTCAAGTGTGCAGTCTATAGCTATCATACTTGATGTAAATATGTGGCTCTCTTTCTATATGAGTTTAGTGGTTTTTCCCCACTCTAAATCTGTGCCTTATGCTCCTATAGTTTTACAATATTTTACCTGAAGGAAAGTCTGAAGGTAGTTTGTTGACAGGACCTGTGAAAATGAGACATGCCGAAAACAATTTTTGGAGTTAAGGCAATGTCAAAATGGGAACTCATTAATTCTGTAGTTTACTTATGTTGGTAATTTCATTATGTTGTTTTTTCAGTTTCTATCAACACAAAGAAATGGTTTGAGTGCACAGCCCCAGATTTAACTTTTATAAAACTAAACCATGATTCAGTGAAGCACAAACCCAGTATACCATTTCAGACATCAAGTCTAACCCTACAGGGCATTTCCTCCTGTAGTCTCTGATTACCTCTTCTGGGCCAAACCTGAAGGTCTCGTTATTTTCTCATCCTCCTTGGTCAGTTTTAATATCAACAGGTTACTCCTTCCTTTCATTTTTTTCTGATTTTAAGGTTTATTCATCTTAAATCTGTTCATTTGATGAGTCTATGTTCAATAACTTATTAGCCACACTTGCATTTCTGTCAGAGACCTACTACCAATTTCACACACAGCATAAATGCGTGAAGAGCAGAGGAAAATTATGTTTAATCAACCACAGTCTATCAGATCTGAGCAGTTACCTGGGATTGTGTTCACCAGAAAATGCTGGACGAAGAATTCTTGGAGTTCCAGAAGGATAAGAAGTTTCTATAATAAGGCAGATAAGATCGGAGGAAGATAATCATCTAAATACAGGAAAGGAATTTGATTAATACCTCAGCTTGGAAGTAATTGATTTTATAATTCTCATTTTACTGGCAGTTAGAATGACTTACTGAAAGTTAGAATGGCCACATCCCTTCAGTTAAGCTCAAGGCTAACTTTCATTTCAGGACTCTGCTTTTAATCATGATCAACTTGTTAGTCATCAACATATAGTGCAGACCAATTTCCACTTCTGGAAGATCGCTGTACTCAGTTCATAAATATCTGCATTTGTCAGAGAAACTGAGTATCAGATAATATCTGAAGTGCTGAAGACTAAAAAATAACATGTTCATCACTTCTGACAACATCTGGCATTTAGTAACAGCTACTGATAGTTTTTATATGCAGGGACTATTAGCAAATGATGCTGGAAATGGACATGATTGTAGTGCTCTGCTTTGTACTGAAACGTAACTTCAGTTCAAAGCGAGACTATCACTAACGTTTTTGTATATAATTATCAACTTAAGACAAGTGTCGAAACAGACAATTTACAAATGACTGATGTTACAAAGGTATTAATTTCAAGTTATTTTTAACTGACAACATTAGTATATTTAAAATATATGTAATTTGTTACCCTTTAGAAACTTGCTTTGTACTATGACTAATTTTGTCCACTTTAGATGAAATGAATTTAGCTTCTGTTCCATGACGAATGTTTCTTTTACTCATGTAATTGTGAAATGTTTTTGGTAGGGACCCTTTATGGACCAAATGGACAGGAGTTTTCAAGCAGCTGAGAGCTGCCTTGCACAGACAGACATCAGTTGTGGTAATGTTTTTTTAAATGTACCTTCGTACACATTATTTCACAAGAAACGTTTCTCCTTCCATCAGGACTGTATGTGTATTTTGTATGCCTTTTTTTCTGAAGTCAACCTTATCTTAACTATTCTGTTCTCCTTTTCTGTTTGGCTTCCCCACTGTTATCCTGGGACACTGCAAATCAAAGATTTTTTTCCCTTGAGTCTGATATTCCAGTTTACACATCTTCCAGTAAAGAGAGACTAAGTTTGATGGCAGTATTGTGTAATCTGCATGCCAGGAATATTTTACATACAGTTCTTTAGAAGGACAATTTGGTAATACATGTCACCACAATGTATTTTAAAGATGATTAATGAGCTTTTAAATGATTCCTCAGGTGAGCTGTAGATCTTCATTATCTATTCTGAGGGCATTGCATTGGATTTATGTGGAGAAAATGAAATTAGGGTCATGAACCTTTCTTGAAAGGCTAATTTATATCTTCTGAAATATTGAAAAGCATTACACTCTAACGATGTGATATGGTTGTTGATATTGTAAAGACAACTGTCAATAACATCCAGAAGATAACTGTTATTTCTTATTTAACAACTCGGGAAGTTGCTGCTTGTCTTTAAAGCTATTTTTAATAGCTGCCATTCCTACTTCAGTTTCATCTGGACACATTCAAATTTTATCTGACTACCCAATAATTGGCTGCTGTCAATCCAATCAGTGCAAGATGGGCTAAGCTCTTTTTTCTAAAATGCAAAAGTTGTCACAACACTGCTTGACAATATTATGCCATGATGACGTTAGGTACTTTGCCACCTCACCCACTACGGCTAATTTGAGTAATATTAATTGAATGACAGGATTGGGGATTTTGATGAGCTAGAATTTGCCTGAAGAAGTCTTGGCATATAGAATATTTGTATGTAGCTTATTGGGATGTAGAACAACACAAAATATCTGTCATTTCCTATTGATATATTAAAATCTTCCAAGTAACACACTACATCTAGATCTGAAAATAGTGGCTCTGGCCTGTTTTGTGAGATCTTCATTAGCTGACTGGGAGTTTATGCAGTGAGGAATCCAAGTGCTTGGGTTTTTGATGCTTTATCGTCATGTGTGGCCATATATTTAATTCTGTCATGGGCGTATGGAAAACTTTGCACAGCAGATGCCTTATACCTCCATGATGTTTGGGAAGTGGGTGGTTTGCCTGGAAGAACAATTCTGACTTTAAAGTTTTCTGCTGATCTTCAGTTTCTCCATGGTTTCCTGTGTTGCAACTAAACGCTATACACTTAGAGGAAACCATGTTAGCTTTAAGTGATCTTTAGTAGTCTTAAACATCATCTGTGGTGCAAGGAGGCTCTGCTGTTTGAATTGCAATCTTTTAAATACCCAATACATGTGTTTTAATAAATAACTGAGATTAAAAGGGGTTTTAGCTGTGGACTGCTGTATAAACTGACATGTTATAGGATTTCTGCATGTCACCACTTAACAAGCACAAGTCAGCTGTTTGGAAAGAGTGGGTGTGTTGTGAAACTCCAATGATCCTACTCAAACTGAATGGCCTTGTCTCTGGAGAACCACAGACACCCATGGAAGCCACTGATGCACCTAGGTTTAGCCATGTTGCCTTCTCAGCGCTGGAATTAGTGCCTGTCACACATATGCAGTGAACAGAACTTCTTTCCTTTAAAGACTGGCAGCTCTGGCTGTGTTTCTATAATGGGACTGTCAACCCCATAATAAGCATCATGGCACCAGTGTTTTGGGTGAGGAGATCCATTGTGTGAGCACAATGTCTGCTTGAGGCAAAAAGTTCTCAGTTGGATGGCTGTCAGAAGAATAAGTGTTATCTCCCAGACATTGGCAAGCACTTAGAGGGCAGTTTTTAGGTTTTCAGGTCCACAATAGTATCTTACTAAGCACGGACTGTCCGTAGCTCATGTAACTCTTTCAGCTAGGCCTCTCTGAAGGTGGCTTATTACTCTTCACATATGTAGGATAAATCTACACCCTTGCTCCTGCACAACAGCTTTCAGAGCTTATTTGGGGTTTGTCTCAGGTCCCCTTCTTTTCCCAAGGCACACATCTTCTGTGCGTTACCCTACGAAAAGAGCCTGAGCAAAGGAAGGCAGCATGGACTGGGAGCATTCTGGAGCCAATTAGCACTAGGGAACTTTGTGTGCCTGGTTATAAAGTCCTCCAAAATATTAATATTAACTAATCCCTTCATCTTTGACATTTCTTTTTTAACTGAATACAATCTGTTACCACAGATTGCATCATTCACTAATTAAAAACCACTAGATAAAGTACTACAGTATATATTTTTCACCTGAGATATTTCTAACGGCCCTTAACAAAGGGATTTGCTGTGGTGAGTCTCAGCAAAGTAAAAAAAAAAAAAAAAAAAGGCATTTTGTGTACCACTGCAGAATAATTGTGGTAGAACAAGTGCTGAGTAGCTCCTCTGTATGTTGCTGGGGATGTCATTGCCTGTGATTTAAAGCTCTGGGAGAAATGTACAGCTTTTTGCTGAGCGGCTCAGCAGCAATGGTAAAAATACCCTTCAAGCACACTATCACTTTCCCTTTTAAAAGTCAAAACAGGTCAGCAAGGGTGACAGAAAGTTCTTTCTCCCACTTGCCTTCATTAAGCCTTTGCTTAAAAAAGAAGAGAGAAGGGATTGAAGCATGCAGCAATTGCTTCAATAACCTTGCAGAAAACTGCCAGAAAGTTTTCCAAGGCTCTCATGCAATTGAACCTGGTGAAAGGAACCTACTTCCCTACTCCAGCCCACAGCCCTCCTTAAGAAAGTTGCTGAAAGTTGTTTTTTTTCTGAACACTTAATTGCCCAGGTCTCCCAACAAACTGGTGCCAGCCTGAGAGAATCAGAGCTGATGCTGCTAACAGGGAAGGGAAAAAGCTGAGCTAGAGGACACTCAGGGGTGCATGAGAGGCTGGAGATCTGTAGTCTCCAGTTTCCACTGCCAGCCAGCGTACAGAAGTCACCAGTTATGATTGGGTTACAGCTCATGACTATTTAGACTTGGACATGGACTTGAAGCCACTTCATGTCGGTACAAAGGGAGGAATGTAACACTGTCTCTCCAGTGCCGGGGGGGAGAGATTTGTAGGTTGGTATGTGACCTTCACTGCTGGCCCATGCAGGTGCTGCTCAAAGGCCCTCCCCATTCAGCTCTTGATACTGATACTAGATTAAAAAGAGGGAATGAAAAAAGTCGTTGTTAAAAACGTTCCTCTCTCTTTTTTTCCCTTTATCTCTGTGAACAAGTTGTCTTTTGATTTGCTTGGGTTTGTGGATTTAGGAGGCTGTTTTCCTTTCAAGGACTTACTCTTGTACTATGTATTTTTTCCTTTAGTGAGTCACATTTAACTCAGTGAAAGATTTGTCTTGAGGCAATTCTTGGATCATTTTAAAAAAATTTAGGTTTTGTGCACATTGTTTTGTCACACCAGTTTTTTTGCACTTTAAATTCTGGCTCCTTAATTTATCCTTATATTTCAGTGCGTGTGTTAAAAGAGTTGAATCAAGAGAAAGAGAAGCATGCAAAGCCAGCAAATTCACATCGCCGGGGCAATTAAAGCAATAGCTAATAATAATCTTACTGGCTGCCAGTCAGGGAGGGGACCAGCATCCTCTCTGGTCTCTGGCACCATTTTCTCAGCGTCAGTCATATTTCCGAACAGCCCACTGTTCTGTGAACTTGGGTAATTCATGGCATTTAAGATGTCTTCAGAGATGACGTGTTTGAAACCCATTTAACAAGTGTGCTGCACTGTCTCGTAGACGGAAGCAGCATAGATCAGCTTCCCTCACCATGCAAATTAGATATCTATCGGTGAAGGAAGACTTTGCTTAGTGCAGATGTTTGGGACTGACTTTTGGACTAGAAAGATCACAGGGTGTCTGAGGAGCTGAAGTGTGCAATGTAACAAAGTTTATGTAAATGTATAGTAAAGTACTTAGGTAAAATTTCTTCTTGAGTCCTCGTTGGAAGACTGCAGAACTATGACACCCTCTTTAGAAGACTGTTCTTTTCCTGTATGCACGCTCAAAAGACCAAAATATGTAGAATAGAACTTTTCCTTCTGCTTCCAAACTACCTTCCCACAATGCTATGTAACAGAGCAAGCCTGCCCAGCCTTAGCAGCAATTTTTTTTTGAACACATAGGATTTTCCTGTTGAAGTGGTTGGTAGAATTAAGAAGCAACAGGGCTGCTTCTGATTTTCTTTGTTTTATATTTACTGGATAAAATCCCTGTGTTGTTGATATGGAGTTTTGAGTTATTATTTAATTACACTGAGGGATGATCCACATTTTAGCCAATTTATTTTGAGTGCTTTGTTTTCCAGGGCCTCATTTTGTTCTAGTATTAATCCCTTCACAGAAGTTTGTATATTGCTTTGGATTATTTATACTTCACCGTGCTTCCAAATCCGTTATTAATCACACAGGTATTGAAATACATTTCACAGATAATACTGGACATACTGCTGTATTGTTTGCTCACATAATAGTCATGCTTTCACTCGGCAGGTTTCTCATACATCAAATTATCATTAGATAAGAAAAAATGTTATGGTGAAGATTTGCCAACAATTTAATGCTGAATGCTCAAGCAAAACCCTGATGTTCCCAATTCCAGGTGATGACTCCTGGGGACAATAAATGAGCAGATGCTCTAGTTAGATGAGAGCATATCACCTTCAGGGATGTGAACGGTGCAAGGTTCTGCTCAGTGGACTTAAAGGAAACCTCTTGTTCATTTTTTCTCCGGCAGCAATCCAGATGACTAAACAAGGGAGATTTCATTTATGGTTGCTTTTTGCTAAGTATAAAAAGGGAACATATTTTAGCTTTGAGACTGTCCTGCAGCTATCAGTAACATAGGGTTGGAAAGGACCATCTGTGTCATGGTGTCCAGTTTCTGGGTTATCCAGCCCTTAGCAGCCCACTGACTGCTCGATTGCATCATTACAACCTCACAGCAAAAAAAGTCCTCAACTAAAAAATCAAAGGTTAAAAGTAAGACTGATCAAGAGTTTTAGCAGTACTCTAGACCCTTGAAAGAGCAGAAAAATATTGGATAAAGCTCCCTGATGACCCCAGCAGTCAGCCCTAGCCTCCTGTGTGTAGAAAGGCAAATTCCCCTGTCCTCTGCTTTCTTTGCAGGCTTTCCCATCTAAACCTTTGTGTAAAAATTGGTTTAGCTCTGACAGTTCGAACAAGTGCATCAGCCACGCTCTTGGAGATCTTGACACTGCCAGGAGCTGCAGCACTTTCAGTCTTGCATATAGTCACTGATTACTCACCACCCCAGTGTGAGGTGTTTTAGAGCCAAATGAGAGCACAGCTTTACACACTGGAGACAGCTAAACCATGAGTGTGTTTCTCTGCACTGTACAGAATAGGGCTGCTTGGAGGAAAGGGAGCTATGCTGTGCAGCATGGAAGTCCAGGTTGGGTCTCTGAGATGCTTTTGCCATGCTCAGTCTGGTAGGGATGTCAGCATGGGTCCCTATCTGTGGTACAACATGGTGCTTACCTAAAGGCCTTTCTCAGCTGACACTGGTTTTAATAAGATTTATTCCGGGCATATATACAATGCAAGAACTAGGGAAGAGCACATGAAAACCAGAGATGTCAGTGCTGTTCCCAAGTCAGAGAAGAATCTTCAATTACCTCTTTTTTTTTGTCCATTTCCACATCTGTACTTAAGTAGAAGTAATAGCACTTTGACATATGGTTCTGGAATGCATGGCTGGTGCTGACATTAATATATAAATTTGTTAAAGTTGAGGATTGGTTAAATAAGTTAAATATTGTGATTACAGCAAACCTCTTAGCTGTTCAAAATTACCTTTTTTCTTAAATTAACACAAGTGAAAAAGGACTAATGTTTTCTGTCTTCCCACGCAGCCAGGCACACATGATGTCTTCTGGGTTTATCAGACTTCACAACAGAGTGGAGGAGATCCACTGTGTCATCCTCATGGGTTTCTGCAGTGCCTGGTTCTTTTCAGCACAGTAAAAGGTCGGTTTCTGTAGATGAATAGCAACAGTAATAATGTTTACATCACTCAGATTGGATCTCTTATCTGAAATTCAGAGGAGTAGCAAGACAGGTTTATAAATTTCCTTCCAGCGATCTCAAAGGGCTCTGCAAGTGGAAACAAAACAAAACAAAAATCTAATAAACCACCCCCAGCCAGTCGTTGGGCCACAGAGAAGTGTGAGTATCTAGCAGGTGGTGAAGACATGTCACAAGCAAGAAGTGACTCATCAGATATACACAGGAGACCTGGGGCATAACAAAGAGCAAAAGATCTTAACTCTGTTGCCCGCCTGTACTAAAAGGTAATCTTAAAAAAAAAAAGATAAATGCATAAAATAAAAGTGAGGATTTGTTTCTGTTGCCCTTTGAATTTCATTTTAAGTCATGGGCAAATGACCGTGTCCTTTCCTCTAGTGTAATATCACCTTTAATTTGGCTTAGCCTTTGGGAAGGATGTTTGATTGAATTAAAGAAGGTTGTCTGTTGCCTGTCCACAGGCAACTCTACCAAAGTCATTTTAAAGATTGGCTTAAGTTCAGCCCATCTTGGGTACTCATGAAGTCTCTTTATATGGTGATATTTATAATTTATATGGAATGATCTTAATCATTATAATTTATATAATTACAATATATTAATGTGGTTGCTCTAGATTCATTTTTCTGCAGACAAGCACCACAGTGCTTCCCAATATACAGAATTACAGCTGAGCCAGAGTAGCGTCCTCTGACCTGTTACTCTTCTTGCTCAGAAACAGTCTTAAGACCAGCAACTTCAGCTCATAATTCTTCCTCCCAGAACTGTGTATGAGCTCTCTTTGTCTTACTTGCTAGTTCAAAAGCCACTGCGCTGCCTGATCTTAGACTGTTGGTTCTGGGCCTGAAATAATGGGATTGCACAGAGGAAGCAAAGGAGATTTCTCGGAGCAGAACAGTGTCTTCAGTGCATCTAGGTGGAGAGCTCTCTGGAGACAGCACCATCTTCCTGATTTTTCTGTTGAGTGTCCAGCTCACTGGGGGACCTGGTCTGGAACAAGGCACTTGGGTGCAATGCAAGAGTGCTTTACAGTAAAAGAGCTTGAGAGTCTGTTCTTCCTGTAAGAGGGGAAAAGGTTATCAAAGGGAAATTGAAGTTTTACTGGGGGGGAGGTTGCTGGATTTTTTTTTTTTTTTTTTTTTTTTTAAACAGCAACATCATGACCCCTTCTGTGTTCATGTGTCATTACTTCTGTGAAAATTCAAACTCTCTCCTCTGTGTTTGGGTTTGCAACATCAAAAGGACCATAGAACAGACTTCTTTGATGTTAAATTTTTCTGCTGATGCCATCTGTGGTCAGGTAAAACCACATATTTAATGTGAAAAGATTTGACCTTTTCTTATTTTCCCATGTTCACTAGCAAGGCAAAGATGCAGTGCATCAGTGGGATATGAGATATAGTCAACCAAGAAATTCCTCAGTATTGGAAAACAGATTTTTAGCTTCCCAAAATCAACCCAGATGTATTTTCTTTCTGGTTTGTTGTTGTTGTTGTTTTGGGGTTTTTTTGTTTGTTTGTGGGTTTTTCTGTTGTTTTTTGTTTGGTTGGGGTTTTTTGTTTTGGTTTTTTTTTTTTGTGCTTGCATAATTGTTTAATAATAAAGACAGTGTGATTTGGTCATTTAGTTAGTAAAATTGGGCCTTAAGACTATCAGGCCTGGGAAGAACTGGCTCCTCTCACTCAGCTTGACTTGGCTGTTGGCCAAACTGAGCAAGTCACTTTGCCTCTTTAGAAAATAAGTATAATGGTTCCTCCATTGTAAAGATGCAAAATCTACTGCTGAAAAGCAGTACATGAGAGTTAGGTAATATTATTTCTGGCTGTCCTACAGATGTGCTTAGTGTTCAATTTTCCCATCTGTAATGTGGAGATGTTAGAACTAATCTACCTCCCAGGGTTGTTTTGCTTAATTCCATAAAGTACTTGAAAACCTCACATGGAAAGAGTTATAGAAGCACAAGGTTTCTTAATAAAGCTCATTCATGAGTAATGTATTTTTGAAGTAAGTGACTTGAACCTTCACCCATAGTTGGAAACCAACATCAGCCAAGTCGTCTTTGTTGTTCAGCGAAGGTTGGTTGATTTTTATTTTTTTTTTCCTTACATATTTAATTCTCATAAGGCTTCACATTTCTGGTTTCTGGCTATGATTGAAAGCAGAAATGCCAAAATACCACAAGAGAAGACTGGGGGTTTTTACCTTTTTTTTTTTTCTGACCCTCCCAGAAGCTGGAAGTTTTGAAACACACAAGAGTCTTCCCCAGCATCCCCAGTTCTCAGTTTCCCTCTGAAATGATAGGTATCTGAAGTTATTTTCTCTGAAGACAGATTTACCCAAATGCAGTCCGTACCCTGCACCTTTTGAGACCTGCCCAGCCATGTTGTACACGATGTGCAAGTGACTTTTTGGTGTATCAGGGCTGTGTTCAGATAACCACTAGGTGGTTTATCAGCATTTATCTACCCTGCCTTGAGCTGTACAAGACCACATTCAATCTCACCTGTACAATTATTGCTGTTGATTATTGCACAGAGCGTGGCAACGATCTTTTGAGGTGCTGACAAATGCCGAGGCTGAGATGGTCATTATGTGCAAATGCTGTGAGAAAAAATTAGCCAAAACTCATTTATCTCAATGTCAAAATTCTTGCTAAATGGGAGGAAATTAAGTTGGACCAACCTGGGAGGCTTTTAGAAAGCCTGGCCTTCGCACCATGGGATGCATTACAAACCCGGATTTGCAGGATCTCCGCTTGCAAATAATCCATACTCGGAGTGCTCTGCACATATCATTTGATGTGTGTAAATGAGGGATCGTGCCAGGAGCACAGAAGCTAACTTGGGGAAGTTTTCAATCACTTTTGCCAGGGTTTTTCTACTTGGGAAGGCATGGACGGCTTTCTCCTGCCCCCTCCTGGTGCAGCCCTCAAAATGTGGCTGTGAAAGCACGGCAGGCAACGAAGAGGCTGGAAAAAATGGCACCTTCATTTTTCCAGGGGATTTGCACGTGGAGTATATGGCAAAATCGGTCTGTTTTCATGCCACAAAAAGAAGGTGTTATTAATTAGTTTGTTTGTCTTTGCTTCTTGGTGTTGTAAATCCAGCTGAGCTCTGTGAAAGTAAACTGAATCTGGTTTATGCACTTGCACTTGAATGGATAGCAAAATTCAGACTCTTTCAGGTGTTTGATCTAATACCCTTCATCGTGGGAGGGAGTACATTATCTTTGGATATATTTTTTCTTATTTCTTTTTAAGCTGGCCTGATACTTAACCAACAGGAGAATAATGTAACACAAATAATGTAAAGAAGGTAGATAACAATATGTAGTCCTCTACCAAATGTAAGGACTCCATTCTAGGGGATAGCTGAAAATACAAAATTTAACTTCCAGAATAAAAACTGACAGTTTGTAAAATGTTCCCTTTGTGCACTTGCACAAAAGACAGCCTCTAGGCACTGCACTCCATGGAGAGATTGGACTGCTTGACAGTGCCGATGCTGCTGGGGTCTGCAGCACCACTAGCAGTATTTCAGCACAGTTGGGTGGACAGACCAATGCAGTCTTCAGTTTTGCAATGTTTGCCCATAGAAACAATAAATCAAAGTGTAGTGAGTCAAAATAGCTACTGTATGGGGCTGTTCCAGACTCAAACCCTTTAGCCTTTTGGATTGAGAACAGATTGAACGCAGTTGAACACATAATAAAACAGGGCTTCCTAAAGGTGGGCATCCTAAATCTGGGCTATTAATCTCTCTTCATCTCTGCATTCATTTTAAAATTATTGTCATTCACTAGGACAGAAAAGGATAGTTCAACATCTTCTAGGCATTTTGGTTGCAGTATTTGCTTGAAATAAGGTTAAATCTTCCTGTCTCTGGACTATAACCTCTGTTCTGCTCTTGATGCAAGTTACCTTGAAATCAATGTTTCTGGGAAAAAAAAAGAAAAAATTACTTTCACAATTGTAGAGTTTTCTAGTCACAGCAAAAAGAACTGATGAACAGTTTCTGACCATTTTATTAAATATCTATTCCCTTAACATGCCTAAAATATGCTTATTGCAGAGGTTGTCTTCTTAGTTTTCTGACAGTGTTGTAACATTATTTTTTAATGTGTTTTTGGGTTTTGATTTTTTTTTTAATGTTTCAGCCAGGTGTGATTGTGCTGCATTTTCAGATTCTGTTTGTATTGCATGGAAGGTGTTGAAATTTCCATCAAGTCCCAAACTGGTGGGAGAACTCTTTCTGCACAGCTATATCCCAAGCTGAGCTGAAGGGGTAGGTGCTCATAAGAGTATTACTTTTCTTTAATACAAGTGTTTGAAAAATATATCTTGCAGCACTGTATATACAAGCCTAATGATACAGATTCCTCTCTATGAAAAAAGAACCTCTCTTTCTTTTAAGTGTTTTGGATGAGAAATTTCCATATGAGGTCTTGCAACTCATTTCCCTCTGAGTACCAGGCTTTCTGTGCAATGGAGAAAGGTCAGGTGACAGGCTTCATAGTCCTCATGACTGTAGCTGCAGCATTGGAGGGGAGACAGAAAACAAAGTAATTCCCAATAAATGGAGAGTATCAGAAAGTGGGGGGAGGAAGCAGGACTTTCCATCTTCTTTTAGACGTGTCCAGTAGTTTTAAGGACAAGATCCAGCTGCACAAAGTTTTTTCCACCTGAGTGATGTTTTTAAGGGAAAATTCCAGAGATTAATTCCTTTCATTGATTTTTGTCTGGGCTCTTTCGTTGCAGGGTGTATCTGACCACTTTTTGAAGGGTTGCGACTTTCTGATGCTTTTTGATACTATCTGCATCCAGCAGTATAGTTGTTGAAGCTGAAATGCATAGAAATGTCTGAACAAAGCCACAAAAATTTTGGAGGGTGAATAATTTTTTAACCACTCAATTTCAGTTATAGGTTGATATTTTAAGAAAATTTTCCATAATTTATGTTTATATGCAACAGACCACAAAGACAAAACAATTTCAAATCAAATGAAATAGTTAAGTCAGACAGATGAAAACAACTTCATAGTTATTTCCATCAAGAAACAGACATGAACTTCACTTCAGGGCAGTGTGAATGTTTTTTTTCTTCCTTCAAGATCACCTGGCAAACTGAAAAATTAGTTATTTGTACAGGCCTGGTTGTGAATCATCTTGACTCAGATGTGTCCCTGCTGGGGAGGACATGTTAGCCCCTGCCACCTTTGCGTGGTGCTTTTGATTTTCTGCTTTTCAAGTTCACCATGATCCAGTTTGGCCTCAGATGGCCTGAAAAACACCATTTCTCAAAAAACACTTGAACTGCTACAGAGCTTCAGGGCAGGTAAGTACTGAGATAGGTATTAGATAACCAGAACCTCCATTTGTGATCTTTCCCAGACACTATCATTTCCAAAGAAGAATAATTAAAAAGGCAGGCTTACTTTCTAAATAAAGTAATTCAAATACAGAAGTTTTGTAACATCATAATGTTATGTTCAAATTTTCATTCAATTGGATCTTCTGCATAACAGAGGACCTATCTATCTCTCCCACTAGTTTTAACACCATGCCTGTGAGTTTTACTTGAATCATAGCACAGAAATGATAGGAGTAAATGAGACCTTAGAAGGAACCCTGTCCTATCCCTGCCCTGAGCAGAATCAGTGACACAGCATAGAACAGAGAAGAGATGAGACCTACAATTATCATCTAGTCCAACTACCTGACCAATTCAGGGCTGACCAAAAGCTAAATCATGTTGTTAAGGACATTCTCCAAATGGCTGTTAAAAACTGACATCAACCACCTCTCTAGGAAGCTGTTAGTGTGCTTGACCACCCTCTGCTTAATGAAATGCTTCCTAACATCCAGTCTAAACCACCCCTGCTGCAACTTTGAACCATTCCCACTTATTCTGTTACTGGATCCTAGGGAGAAGAGATCAGCACCTCCCTCTCCATTTCCCCTCCTTGGGAAGCTGTAGGGATCAATGAGGTTGCCCCTCACTGGAGAGGGCAACTGAAAGTATTCTTCACAGAGATCTGTGTAAACAAGTCTTAAAAACTCCAGAGATGGTGACTCTGCAACTTCACTACATAATGAATGCTTACACCTAGAAAAGATTATTTATCTGTGTCTCCTTCTGGGTTTTGGTTCAGTTTTTGATTGTTTGTTTTGTGGTTGGTTGTTGTTTTCTTTTTCAGGAAATCCAGCCTATATGTACTCTTGTTGGAGTTGTAGCACTATCAGCATGTTCAGTGGTTAGAGTAAATTTAATATTTTTAGCTCATTTTAAAGTTTAGTTTTAAAATATTTTTCTCTACTGGTTTGTATTGCTAGATCAGATTAGAGGCATCTTTCTTGCAGACATCTAGAGCATCTATACTCAGAGAGGACCATGAAGTCATCACATTTTCTCTCCTGCATGCTATAGACTTTTATATTTCATGCTGTTACCCAATACTTTGCATTTGCATCAAGCATAGCTTTTATTTTGGCTAAAATGTATTTTCTGGAAAAGCATCTAATTTTGGTATGAATACATGAGGAAATGGATAATCAATCATTTCCTTTAGAAATTTGTCACAGTGGTTAATCGCTGTCACTGTTTGAAAAATTGTGACCGTTTTGAATTTCTGATTTCAACTTCCAGTCACCAGTTCTCATTATGCTTTTCTCTGCCAGATGTAAGAACCCTTTAGTACCCAGTACATTCTTGTCTGGAACTACACAGTATAATCAAGACATCACTAATTTTTTTCTTCCCCATAAACTCAGTAGATGGGTTTCTAAATCTCTCACAGTCATGTGTCTCCTTCATTCATCAGGTCAGTCTAACGCTTGTTCTCTGATGTCATTTAGTTGTTAATAGAGGTTGGTAAAAACTAGACTCTGGCCTTCTGTGAGATGATTTACTGTGAGGAAGTTTAATTATGGTACTGCCTACGGCTCCCTTGTTTGTAGGTGTATGCATCATGGGAACAATTTGCCTTTTTTGGAGTCTTCCTGGATTTAGTAATTTCTTGCTGCCTTACTTGCTCACTGAGATTCCCAAATCATTCTCCAGAGTCACAACTTTCCAGGATTCAGGATTGAATTATGTTTATTTTGCTCTCTGCCTTATAGGTCACCTTTGCACTGGCTGCATTTGGTTCAAATGGGCTCACTTTAACAAGTGACCCCAAACACTCTCTGCATCAGTATTTTCTCCTCATCGTTATTTACCAGGCAGCTAATATTTGTGTCAGCCATCTATCAGTGCTGACTTTATATTCCCTTGCAGAACATCAGTGAAAATGCTGAATAGCAGCGAGTATACTTCAAAGCCCTGCAGAAAGACAGTAAACATCCTCATTTGATGATGGTCTGATTGACGCAGCTGGGTTTTGAGTTAAACTAAATCATCGTCTTAGCCATTTATCATAAGTTTCCTTAATGTTACATAGTGTTTATCTAGTAAGTATGTCATGCACTGATTGTAAAGCCTTGAGAAAGCCTGCTGTGTCTGTACAGTTCACTTTTTTGCAAGCAGAACATGAAACCAATTTTATTCAAGAGGAGCTATTTTCCATAAACCCATGGTGACTGGCAGTAATTAAAATCTTGTTCTTTCATGTTTTGGCAGTTCAATCCTATCTCAACTTTTTCACTATTTTACCTGGGATTGATGTGAGGTTAACTGCTCAATAACTCCATTGCAATTGCACTTGATTTTCTGTTCTCCTTCTCTCCCTCCCTTTTTGTTTCTCTCTTTTTTTCTCTCTCTCTCTCTCTTTTTTTTTTTTTTTTTTTTTCCCTCTCTCTCTCCCAGGCTACTACTCTGCTTCCAGTCACCTGGAATCCCTCTGATATTAAAATTTATTAAAAATTAACATTAGCAAGCCAGAGTAGTCCTCAGTCAAATATTTTAGGACCCATGGGTGTGATTTATCCAGGCCTGCTGATTTAAAAATGTTTATCTCTACTAGATGATGTTTAACATCCTGCTTATTTCCTAATGGGCTGGAAAGTACTTATTCAACCTTGGTCTCATATAAACACCATCATGCTATTACTTTCGAAAATACCAAGCAGAAACATTTATTGAACAAGTCTGGCTTTTTGTATTGTTCTTTGCAATTTTACACTATGCAGCTCAAACACTCTCAAAAAAATTCCTGTTTAGCATCATCACAGACCGATTTGTCACAATCTCTTTATTCTCCAGTATCAGTTTCTTCTACATCATAACTCTGCACTTCAGACAACTGCTGTATTTTTCTCATTTGTTGAATCTTTAAAATACTTTTGGTTTACCACTGACGTAGCTAGGCTTTAGCCAGTCTGTCCTCAATGGTGCTGATGGACTGACTCTATTCTGAAAGAACTTCTGATTTTCATTTATGTTTTCCTCTCAGATTTCTTTCTCCCACTCACCATTTTCTCATAATTTTCTTCAGCTGGAGGATATTAGCCATTGGGAAGCACCAGCTACAATTGTCTTCATTTTGTCCACTTTTAATCACAAGCTCTTAGGATAATGTCACTTCCCAGCTGTATGACTGAGATGTTCTTTGTTAATCAGAATGAGTTGCAAAATAAGTGGTTCGTGTTGGATGCAATATCTTTTCCTTGCATAAATGTGTAAGTGCATGTTGCATCAGATCACTTCCTCACTCTCATTTGGATGAACCACATTGCTCCCAGGATTAATGAGATTATTAAGATTTCTCCAGAAACAGAGGTCAGATCTGAGAATCTTTGCACTGAATTCAGGCCTGAACCTCAGCTTCTCCAGGGGATAACAGACATCAGACTTCGTTTTTCATTCTGGCCTTATCTCACATTCGTTTCATTCCTCTCTGCCTATATTGCTCCATATTCCGATGCCTTCCTCAGGGCTCACTGCTGCAGATGGTGTATTTATATTAACTTAAAGATTGCATTCCATCTTTCAAATGAGATTAATAAATTTTTCAGACCATTGTGGTTACCCGACCTGACCTCCTATAAATGCAGCCTATAATTCTTCATCCAGATTCCAGCATCTGGCCCTATAACTCATACTTGAAACACGACATATCTTTTTAAGAAATGCACCTCGTAAACATATAAAATCTCTGTCACTTGGACACTTTTTCCTTATTTAGAATAAAATCTAGCATTTTGGTGATGTATAGACATCACAGTACCTGTAGCTGTTTGTAAGTGTACAACAGTGACATACTCCTAGCTGTATTTCAGTACCTGCCATCTCCCTACCTAAAAAACTGCACTTAGTTTCTTTCAGGTGGATATTGTTCTAGGCATGAACATGGGATCTGAAAGCCACTGAGTTACAGATGGTTAATGAAAGATGCATGATAAAAACCAAAATAATCTTATTAGCTATGGTGATGTCCTTCTTAGACACATATGCAGGGGTATGTTGAATGTCTGTATCTCTTTGATTGCTATGTTTTACTTTTCAGTAATGTCTTTCAAATGAGGATGAAGCTATAGCTGCTGGAATTAGGAGGGTATGTCAATTGCTCTGTGAAAGGAACATGTCCTTCTGTATTTATGATGATTATCAGAAAACAAGGACTAGGATAGAGTGTCCAGCCTTTTACTAGTACTCTGGGTTTTACACTTGTTTTTTATTTCATTTAATTTCTTCTTCTATGGTGAGATTTTACACTGAACCCTAATATACTCCTGCAGAATGGCATTCTCCTGGGCCTATTTGAAATTCTTGATCTTTTCTGCATCTGTTTAAATCCTGTGTTCATGCACGTACAGGACAAGGTCAACCCTTTTGTTTGTTATTTTTATGGAGTTTAAAGAAAGTCCAAATACCTGACCGAGGTACCTGTCTGGTGCAGCCTTGTGACAGTTGCAAAATCTTCAGACTTGGAGAGTCACATGATTAACTGTTTCATGATAAATACAAGAAAGCACAAAATCAGAGGGTTTGCCACATAAAGGGTATGCTTTGCAGCTAACAGGTATTTAGGGCTGGCTCACCGCTGATCAGTATACAAAAGGTGGTGAACTGTATGCTCAAAGGAAACCAGCCAAGCAATGCGTTACCAACTCATGCTCCAAAAAGAGCCCCTCATATGGGGATATTAACAGCTCACAAACCAACCACAAAGCTCAGCTCTTCCTTAGACTTATCATCTTCAAATCTGATCTTACCCCACAGCACGGGTAACCAGCTGTAGAGATCAAAGAGTATACAAGTAGAGATGATCTGCCAAGAACATTTTGGGTTATTTCTACAAAAGTTCCACGTTTGAGTCTGGTACGGGCACTTTCCGAGACAATATTGAACTGAGTCTCCAGTTCTGCATTATTAGAAGTATTATACTCCTAAGGGGTTACTGTTCATCTCAAATACAGAGCTGAGCTGCCTATTGTGGCTGCACTGCTGAAATACCAAGAACTTGCTCATGTAAGGTGGTATTTTGGAATGGTTACAATTAGCTTCAAAATTATAATTACTTTAAGTTTTTATCTTCCCCCCCCCCAAAAAAAAAGATAAACTCTCTTTAGACGTTTGAAAGGATTTTGCTATATTTCTGCTGCATTTTATTGGTGTGAATCTTTGGGGAGAGGCTAATGTCTAAAGGAAACTTATTATTGAGAACTAGTTATACTGTTTCCCAGCAGTGAGCTTGTAACTGCCACATCTTCACCTAAACTCTATAATTGGTAATTATGTTTGTCTGACCTACATTCTTTTGTGTAATTGTAGTGAGATATGGTATTTTTCAATTCCTGAGTAAAAATGTCCACACCAGTTATGGAGTGTTGCTGGGCAGAAGCTTTCACCCTCAAAAGTCAATAACGTTTTTGTGGTGGAGGATGCTTTTTTTTTGTTTTTTTCTTTCCTAATGTATGTAGCACTAGGATCCTATGGGGGTAAAAAGCAATGTAGAAAGAAGTTAGATATAATGACATGATTTTTCAGTACCTAGGAAACTAATGGTCAATTAAATCCCAACGGAGGGTGAATATTAGCTTCCTAATTTGTTTTGGACCCATGACTGGAATGTGTCCGCACATGCTATTCAGTCCAGAGCGGTCACCTGAAAGATCCTTTGGGTAATCTAAAAGCTACAAATGGCACCTCCATCTAAAATTATGATTGTGTTGTGTTTCTGCACCAGTTGAGTCTTTGGTAACAGATTTGATGATCAGGTTAGAAAATTCTCCCTCTCCTACCGATTTTATCATCTAAAAACGGATGATTCAGATTCCTTCTGAGGTTCTTCAGAGGATAAAAAGCCTTCCCTTCAACTTAAATAATTTTTGATTTCCCATAAATAATATGAGAAATATCTTCCCTACTGCTTCACCTCAGAAGTTTTAAAAAACTTACACCCATGAAGACTGGAGGATCTAGTGGATCATTAGCATTTACCAGTATGTGGACTAGATTATGTGACCACAAACCTTGTTTCTGAGCCTTTCACTCTCTGTCTTACTGACCCAAAAGTTTTTTATCTGTTCCTTGGAGGCTACTGAGAATTCTGATATTTTCTCCATCTGTTGCTTGAAATTTCCCCTGCGAGCGCTCGGCATGTTTCCCTGTTCCTTCCAGATGACCCTCTCTTGCTGTTCCCACTGGGTGTCATAAACTCCATGACTACTTCCAAGAAATGTTAAGGTGAGTTGCATTTTATTTATTGTGCTGAGTAATGCCATTAACACGTTTCAAATTGATCCATCAAAGAAGTCAGCCTGGAGAGCCTGTTCAGTGGCAACTTCAGGTCAAATATTTAGGTGGGGCACTGCTGTTCACCTGAGCGCTACATGAAGTTGTTACTGAGGTATATTGCCTAAAATACCCCTCTGGGCTCTGCTGGAGTTGCTGGCCTATTCCACAAAGTTGACCAGCTGCTTCTTTTAGAGTCCCCCTCTGAAATGTGAACACAGGACAGTGAAATTGTTGTCCCACCGGATCACTCATCTGGAAGAGAAATTATTAATAAGGAGCTATAGACTTCCCATTGAATTGGGACAAAGGTATGTTTATTTTATCAAAGTTTTTTTTTCTCATTTTTTGAGCACAGCCTGGCTGAGACTGAGTGTTGCTTTAGGGGAAGCTCGCAATGTTGACACTCCCAATGGATGCAGTGATGGTTGGCAAAGCAATCCCTTCATCTGAGGAAGAATAAAGTACTCAAAAACCCCAGAATCAGATAATTCTTTGTGATGCATTAGAGATATGAGGGCTGCTGTCTAGAGCTTCTCAGAAATTGCTTTCTGGTCCCCAGGTTCTTTATGGGGGACAAGAGACAGCTCTTTGTTTCCAAAAAAAAAAAAAAAAAAAAGGTTTATTTTTAAAAACCCAATAATAAACTTGTACTAAACCTATTTTTCTTTATGTGTTTTGCTATGTAGCTTCACTGAAACTGTGTTATAGTTTCCTCTTGATCCTGTTCTCTTCCAAGTGTGCATCCACTTTAGTCTGCACATACCATGATGTTTTATGGTCCACCCTTTGGGAGAAGGGGAAGCATCCCCTAACAGGAGTCCCAGCCACAGGAGTGCTGGGCAAGCTGGAAGCCTGGCACATGGGGAGAACAGGAAGAACAAGACCACAGAATGACAGTGTCCCTGGTTACCAGGGAAACACTCCTAAACTGGAGCAATTTTTATTTCAATGAGAATATTTGTAATCATCTGAAATATTTTTCTAAGGGTTTTAGGTTTTGATTAAAAAATATTTTTCAGGGGAAGATTTGTTTTTAAAATCTTAACATTTTATTTAAAACAACAACAAAAAACCAGACTTTATAATATACAGATTTGATTTTTTAAAAATGAGTGAGTTAGGTCATCACCACCTTTTCCTAAACACCTAACCTTGTACATAACTTCATAGAAATGCAGACATCATTGATGGGGCTGAAGGGACTTAGAGAGGTACACTGGTACAGAACAGGATCAACAACACCTGAATTTCCCCCAACAGATATTTGTTGAACATGCTCATAGAGAGATTTCCCACCGTGGGTACTGGGCTTTCCAGTCATCATGGATGATCTCGGTTTCCCTCCCCCTACAGTTTGTAAGTCTTCTCTGATATCAGTCTGATTTTTGCCATAATTTTAAAGGAGTTAAATACAAATTTTAACCTTACTCCGCAAAGCAATCTTTTGCATGTTTGCAGACCATTATGTATCCCCAGCATCTGTCAAGTACAGTAATGTCAACATTAGTTTCTTGGTCAGAGGTCTATAATCCATGACCTTCCATGTTCACTCTCTTCAGACTCTGTATCTTTCTTGAAGTGTCATACCCACAGCTCACATGAATGGTTTTATCCTAGCATGCACATTTCTGATTGCAGAAAGGATCCTACTTTTTAAGCAATATCTGCATCTTCTTTGAGCTGAACAGATATCTCACTATATCCAAAACTGTGTGTTTAAACATATTTTACCCTTCATGCCTATATAACAACAATATTTTGACAATGTAATTCGTCAGTAGCATCCTCCTGTTAAGAGCTATCATCTATAATCTGAAGAAGTGATACAAATCTTAAGTACTCATAACCCTCTTGACTTGTTCATCGAAGATGATCTTACGTAGCCTTCACACCTGCCATTTCTCTGGCATTTTCCTCTACAGTATCCATTTGATGCTCATTAGGTTTTCAAGTTATTTTCCCAGCTTTTTAACTATGTGTGCAATCTTGTATTCTAAATAGGGTTGTTTATGCCCCATGTGTTTCAGTGAGTATTTTGGTAACAGTACACATGCAGGCGATATATTTGTCCTACACATCTTTGTCCCAGCATTCTGCAGTTCCTTCCCACTCGTGCCTGAAAACTGGAGTACACTGTTTTTTTTCCCTTCATCTCATCATTGTTGTTGTATTTTTTTTTTACCCTCTAGCATTTTTAGAACATAACATATTTTCATGTAAGTAGTGTTAATTATGTAACAGCAATTTATCTCAGATAAGATCTTTTATTTTTGATGCAATTTGGCAATTAGAATGTAGAAATTTTCAGGCTTTGAACCCTGCCTTTTATGTCACGTTGTCTGCCCACAACTGATGAGTGTAAGTATCTTATATGCCTCAGAAAAGGAAGTGAAAAAACTACCATCTGCAAATTTATTGGGAATTTAAATATCTTGGAGGTATGCCTGAAGGAATAGATCATGGAGTAGTCAAAGTGTTGCTCTGAAATAGTGACCACAGAGTACTTCAATTCAATGCTCTAAGAACCGTTATCCAAGGGCATCAAGAATAAAAGCAAGTATCGTGTTTCTGACACATCAGGGCAAGACAACTGGCCAATGTCTGATGGGCAGAGAATGGTATATGGCAGGGAACCTAAATGAACCTTTTTTGCTCATGCATCACAATTTACTGGGATTCTTTGAACAGGTCAGCAAACACATGGGTAAGGGAAAACTGATTCATATAGACTACCCAGATGTCTAAAAACTATTTATAATGCTTTTGTGGGTACTGAATAATGGTTGGTGAAGAGGAAAGGCTATTGCATGAATTAAAATAGATTAAAATGTGTAAAATAGAAGAGTAAATGGCAAATCTCACAGTGGACTACTACAGGGACCTGTTTTGACCTCTGCCCAAACACTGATCTTATTCTTGTGTTCTAATTTAGTCAGTGCACCATGTGCTTGATCCAGGACTCTTGAGTGGATGCTAAGTCTGACCTCATGTCTCCTAAATGTCTCCTCCCTACCAACTCCGTTAAAAGGACTTCATCTAGACTTTTCTGTGTTATAAACCTGAAACTAGTGGGTACTAGGTGCTCTGCTGCTTTGTTAGGAAGGTTCCATTTCTAGCTTCACTATTAATTACAGCAGACACTTTAGTTCTGGGCACACAAACAAATTTGATCCAGTATTCCTTAGCTGCCTTCCTACAAATGTGGATGTTGATGTTTTATCAACTTTAGAATGTGAATGCCATATCTTTAGGAGATCTTACTGTGGTGGCACAGAGCAAGCATGCTAGGCTTCCCAGTACAGCTGGTCTTCCCATGGGAAGAGCTGTAGTGCTCTGCTTTATTCTTTTAATTGTAAGAAAAAGATCTCTTTAGATGGTCATCTCTCTCTCACCATTCCCTGGGATATTTTAGTGACACAGAACTATCACAGTCACATACACCAATGTAGGTATTTTTTCCATGTTGATAGAACACTGTAAGTACCATGACCCCTATGAACTGTCATGTGACTGCTGGGCTATGAAGGATATTCCTCATTCTGCTGTATCTATCACTGTTGGATTTGACTCTCTTCATCAAACCAATCAGCTGACAAATACACTGTATTGCCTTGAACGTCAGAGTAGATTTTTCTAACTAGGTCTAGGTACTGAGCATATGCAGGAGCCAGAATAGCAGTTGCTGGCCTTTATTTCATCATCCTCCTCTGACAGAGCTAAACTAGCTGATGTCCCCTGTTCAACATGATCTTTCAGGCCCTTTAGCATCCTCTATTCAAACAACTTCTAACTCTCTGAAAAAGAAATTTTAGCCCCTTTAAGCCTGCTGGGGGAGGATGATGTAGAGTAATTACCCCAGGTGGGTAGACCCTTGTACATATGTGACTCAAAAGATATGTATGACCAAGATATATATCCCCTAAACATCTTCAGATATGTACCTTTCTAACCTAAGACATCCATAGATCAGCTTTCTTGTGGCACTTTAGGCTGTACATCTAAGAAGAAGTGTAATTACATCAGTATTGACCAAAGAAAAGACTGCTGTCTTGAAATCTAGGAGCATTTCTGCCTCTCTGCTGTAGCAAAGCTCCTTGGTGTACAGAAAGTCCTGATGATACAAAGTTCTGATGACCATTGCTCTTACACCCCAGCAGTGGCACATCCTGCTCAACATGGCAAGAAGGCAATTTTTAGGGGGGAATACCTGCATGACTCAGGGACTGGGACACCTCCCAGGGATACACAGTGATGAAGGACATTAGTGCCCACTCAATGGGTACTGTAGTGTTGTGAAGAATGTACCTATTTGATATGTTTTCCTCACACAACCAGGTTAAAATCAGTCACCAGATTTGGGCTAAGGGAAGAATATTTCTACAGCAAGTACTAACATCTGTCTCACTGCTTCCTATAGTGTTGTCCTCTTCTCCATGCTTGGTCCATTTTCCAAGGACCGTGTGTCCCAAAGCTTGTATATGGTATACACCTAAATAAACTGGCCAAATAACAGTTATCAGCATTACTGATCTAACATCACCCACGCAGTTTCAACCACAAATGCCCATGAGTCACAGTGTCCTGTCCCCCCTGAAACTGGCTGTGTCAATTTATTGTATTCTTGTCCTCTTGCATGGTCCAGTCTCTGAAGCTTTTGATCTTTGATGATGAAAGTTTAAAATGGGTGTTCAGAGCTGTTTTGTGATTAGAGATGTCTAGGGATAGAGGGGAAGGTAAAAGGTGAATGTGTGTTTCTTTCCTTACTAACTATTCATATACAGTGGCAGGGACTGTAGAGACCTGGCCCTGATGACCCAGCTGGCTGTTCCAATTCTGGTTTTCTTCTCTCTTGAAGGACTGTGGCTCTTCAGCAAAAGGTAAATAACCCTGTTTCCCCTGACCCAGAAATACTTATATGAGTCATAATGTTCTAAATATGCCTGTTGGTGTAAAACTACATGCCGATGTGAAATCCTTCTTTGGGTTTCAAGGTTGTTTCAGAACAAAGTGGATTTTAATTCTTCACAAATATTTTCCTTCATTGTTCTTAGAACTGAGGATGAAGGAACCTATATGTGATTTTATTAACACAGAGCAAATATGTGACTGTTTACTTCTGATCTTGTAACTGCACCCTAGTGAGGAAAGAAAGGAGATGAGGAAAAAAGAGTGCAGAGATTTAAGCAATTCTGACAAGGACAGAAAAGTTATCAGTGCTTCTAGAGAGTGTCTGTCTCCTAAATTTCTCTGTAGTGTCTACTGGACCATCCATAATTCCCACAGAGTGGGACTTTCAGAACTATTGGAGAGGCCACTGAGACCTGAAGTCTTTTATAATTTGTCTTCCTGAGCCAAAGAGATTCCCCTCAAACACCTTAATGCTATTCAGCATAAGGTTGTTCTAACTCCGTTAAGCAAAGGGAGCTCATCTTCTAATGAACTCAGGTGGACACAACAGCATACCTAAAACTTACTCTTAAAACTTAAAGTTCCTTTAAGCAAACTCCTTTGCGACTGGAAGAAGAGTAGGAGAAAGGGGGACAGATCAAACCAAAAAATTGCTGGGAATATGATAATTATATAGGGCCAATAATGAGTTTATCCAAAAGAAGAGCTAGCTAAAAGCTGTAGGAGGACAGTGATGGCTTTGCCAAGTTTTCTTGATATTTTTTTTTTATCACTATTTTAAAGTTTCACAGAAATTATTTGTTCTACAGAAGTAATGCATTGAGATACTTTAAAATATGTGATAGACAGAAAAGCCTCTTATAACTCTAGAGGTGCTGATCTTTCCATCTCTGGAGAAACTGTGACTCTGCAGGTCCCAGTTGAAACCCCCTTTTAAGTTTTTTTGTTAAACAATGCAAACACTTTGTCTGTCTAACATGGACATTAGAGAGTTGGGAGATGCTTAGCTAGGTTTGGCTACCTGGATCTGAACCTTGGGTGACTACAGAAGGTGGGGCAAATGCAGTGAATGTCACGGTCATAGTCATTCAGGAAGTATTTAAGATAGTACCATGGAATGTGACTCTATTGCCTTGCACTGCCCTTTGTAAACAAAGCTATGAAGACAAGAGTTCCTCATCCTGATGCAGATCTAAAGTCCAGTTATGAGTACCAGTAAGAAAAGTGCAAGGCAATATCTGAAATTAGGACTGGATTACATCAGACCTCAACAATCACAGACAATCATGTTGATATATATCGAGGTTTTAAGGGTCTTTTTATGTTCCTCTTTCTCCTGTATAGAAACCCACATTATGGACCATTAAATATTGTAAGAAACTTCAGAGCAGTAGTAAAAGCTGTGAAGCTGAAACTATAATATATTGCAGGATAAGAGCAAGAAGAGGCAATACTACTGACGTCCAAGGTCCTGGTGGCAGCTGGAAACTTCTGTTGAAGAAAACACACTGATGGCTTCTGGGAAGCAGATTATGATCCAGGGTACAGAGAAGGGTGGTGGCAAGGGAAACCAGTGGCACCCCTTCCAAGGAAGATCCATCCACATCTGAATCTGGTTGTCAGCTTCAAAGTGCATGGACACCCTGACTGTGCACCAGATTTAGCAAATGGGAAGACAGGAATACAGGATATTAGTGTCCCGCTCCAGGCATGAAGCAGAGAGATGAGGAGATCCTGGTTCCTAGCTTTTGTGATGATTTCTTTACAATGGTAAATTCAAGCAGAAGAGAGGAAAACTTTGATCACAGAGAGCTATGATTATGGTTACACCTAAGGGTGAAGAGATCTGGGTTTTACTGTGGGGAAATGTTCATTAGCAAAGTTGGTTTTGAGCTCAGATAAGGTCAAAGAGAAGGGCTGGAAGTGGCAACAATAGTGTGAAGTACTTTTTTTCTTTTTTTTTTTTTTTTTTGTCTTGTGACTGTTTTTGTACACATTGTAACTGCTGTACATTGGTGCCATCTACTGCCTGGCCTGTGGTTGTCCCTGCCCAGGCCTCTGTGAGCATCACCAAAGCTTCACGTAGCAAAAGGGCAACACAAGTAGGAAAAACTACAGTTCTCTGTTGTTGCCCTGACATAAGAAGAAAAAAATTAACTACCCGTTGTGATAAGAGTACTGATTTAAAGAGAGCTGTTAACCAGCAATACAGTTCACTGGCTTTAGACATAGGATAGAAACCATGGAAAAACATTTCTTTGTCCTGGGGGAAACAAGAAGGAATCAACTGGGTTCCTAAACTATGTCCATGTGCTATGGCACGATAAGTCTCACCTGATCCTATAGCAAATATCAACAGCAGTGAGACAGTACCTGTGAAAGACAGGGGAAGAGGTGCTGCAGCTGTTGCAGTGCGATGGTACATGGCTGCTTCCCTGGTGTCAAAGGAGAGATTCATGTGGTATCTGTGCCAGAAGCCCGGCACTAGAGGATAGCCCTCAGCTCACACCCCACAGACACTGTGATTGTCATCATAAGCAGGAAGCTGTGCACCTCTGAAACCCCTCTTTGCATGCCAGGGCTTCTCTGTAGTTCATGTCACTCTTTTAATGTCATTATCACAACCCACTCGTAAAGCTTTTTTGGCAATTCCTTAAGCTGTTCTTCACAGCTGCTGTAAAATTAATACATGTAAGGCATGTCTCAATCAGCTGGTCTGAACTGTACAGCACAGTTCACACCATCACAGTTAGCTTGACAGAAGCTGCTCCAGAAAATTTTGTGTGCAGCGAAGGCAGGAGAATGGTGTTTAAATGTTAAAAGTGTTTCTGGTTGTACATAGGTTTATGCTATCAGGGGAGTAGCCATAGAAATTATGAAGCCTCTTTTAATCTAGCACAATTAATCAAATTAATCTTTAGTAATATCTGCATGTATGTTGAGCTGATGTGCAGGATCCTTATTAAGGGCCTGCATGCTGCCTCACACTTAGAAGCAGCAGTGTTTTCAGTGAGCAGTGGCATCTGACAAAAAAAAAAACCAAAACAACCAAGGACAGAGAGAAGCAGAAAGAAACCTTAACACTTCCCAGGAGAAGAAGAGTGTGACCTAAACAAATGGAAATTCAGCAGGGTGTGCTTTGTGCCTTTTATCCTCAGAAAGTCCTAAGGAGGAATACTTCATAAAATTAAAGGACAGTAAATTTAAAATATGAAAAGAAATGTCTTTACATCACATACTGTTGATGTAATACACTAGGCAAGAGGGTATGACTGATGGCCAAGTGACTTTGACTTTGACATTCAGGAGCACGCTGTGGCAGGCATCTCCTGAGGAATTGCTTGGGCTGGTAATGGTGGGACAGCCAGTGGGATCAAGAGAGGTACTTGGTGTTCTTCCCTCAGACAATGGAAATAGGGTTAATGCTCCTGTCAATCTATAGCATTTGTTGTTCTTAAGAGCAGTCAAACTAGGTATTATTTACAAGGTCCTTAGCATCACTGTGGACAAGGATTTAATCTCATCCAATATGCTGTACCCTCTTAGTGAGTGTGCTATCTTCCTTTTACAGGCAATAGTAGCCAAAATCCTGAATTCCAGGTTTGTGACCAGCCACCAAGGCAGTACCCAAGACACAAGCGTTGCCAGCAGCATTAGCAAATGCCATCTTCCAAAAGACCTGCCTAGGGGAAAAAGGGGAAGAGTACTTGAAGACAGACACCATGTTTGCTTGACTCACAGTTCAAGGTAAAGTCTCCCTTAATGACACAGGTCTCCATGTTTACTGTGTGACAGAAACAGTCCCAAATCTTTTCAGTCTGTGGGTAAAAGCTGACTTCTCTAACCTGTTATTCTGAAGCCTCACCTGATCACTATGTTTACAAGGTAATCTCATAACCAAAGACTCCCTTTAAGTTCTTAATGGAGTACCTGGGTTCAAAAGTATCTGTCTCAGTTCCTCTACTCAGTTTCCTCTGCTTCAAATGTGGAGATCAATATTCATCATAAATATCCAAAAGCCAACTCCTGACCATGGATTAAAATATTTTATAGATAAGAATGTATATTTTTGTTATTATGGAAATTACCATTAAAACAAACAAACAAAAAAACCCAACCAACCAAACAAAAAACCAAACCAAAAAAAAAACCACCCCACAAATAAAAGGGGCTTCAGTCTCCTTTTAAGAGGAAAAGTCCTTAGAATTATGGAAAATAGCCTTTCTTGATAATTTGATAATTCAATTTTATATAAATTAAACATAAACTGTTTCTGAGAATATGAAAATAAAGAACATTTTCCCAGAGCTGCAAATCAGTGGAGTCTTCCTTTCAGTAAAAGAAACCTGAGTTTCCCACTGGGACCTGATCCCACACGTCACTTTCAGGAAGACCAGCCATGGCCATGAACAGATACACCATCAGAATCAAACTTAGGCCTTCAGAGGAATGTCATCTGACAAGCAGCTGCCACAGATAAAAACTTTTTTTGCAGACCCTGACATTTGGCTTCTTCAGCTGCCAAGCTTGGCCTCTTCCAAGGTGCCACAGGAGACAAGTCGCTGCAGCAGGTAGGAAATCAAGAGGACAAAGGTCATAATTTGATGTGACTGGGAGCTAGAGGATGAGGTTGGCTGGATGTAAGGCACTAATTTGCACACCCTTTGTGACTCCTTTTATTTTCTACTGGTTTGCTCATGACTTTGCTGTTCTAGATGCGTAATCTAAATTATGGTAGTAGAAGAAGCGAAAGGTGAAAGAAAGGAATGGGAAGGGTTGCACTAGAACTTTTAATGTATGTTCACTTATTCAAAAAGTTGGGGTAATTTGATGTGGCTTCAAAACAAAGCTCCAAATTGAAGTGCCTTCTTGCTACATCTGAAAAGAATGTGCAGAGCAATATTGAAGGTGTCAGCAGAAAGGAGATGGGGCAAGTAGTTGTGCATTTAATGATAATCTGAGCATTAGCCAGTGAGTATGAAAATGAAGCTTGACAAGATGGTGGTCTCTCAAACCACTCTGAATATTAGGAACATGGTGACTGGAGACTCACCTCAGTTTGACATGGCACGGCAGTGTTCAGGTCTGTGTCTGGAGCTAAGATCCCCACTAGTGTGCAGGGTTTTTGTTTGATGAACAGATCACCAGCAGTTTAATCCTTCTCCAGGTGAGACAGGCTGATACAGTTTCAGATACTGAATAAACCAGGATTTCATTTCAAGAGGTAGTCACTTGAGATCCAAATGGTGAAATGGGGTGAAGGGAAGTTCATGTTACTACACTAGGTGCGACTGCGTTGTCACAGTGAAGACAAGGTGTTTGTTTTCCATGGCTTGCCAACTGCTGGCTCTACAGGGAGGGAGGAAAAGACCAAGATGAGTCACTCTTTGAAAGCAGAGTTTCTTACTCATTCCTCTGAAGTATCTGGCCCCAGTGCGGGAGACAGGCTAGGTCACTGGTTTCAGCGAGGATATCACTTTGTGTTGCCTGTTGGAACTGTGCAAATATCTGTTTTCCAAAAAGTTTAAATGATTCTCTGCTTTACAATCATTTTTGTATATAATTGACTGAACTGCTTTGTTCGAAACTTGGCCCCTACCTAGACCTCGGTGAGGAGGAAAAGAAATTGCCTGAGTTTAAATGCTCCCCTGTTTATAATCCAAACACTGCAGCATGGAGATATTACGTGAGATCTGGGAAGTGAACCTGACTACAAGCCAGCTTCTCACAAATGTGAAACAAATGTCATCCTTTCATTATTTGAGGCAAAATGTAAAGGAAAGAGCTGCAGTGGTAATTCACTTTTTACCCATATCATGAATAGGTTAAAATGATGGCGGTATTCCTGGCAATGCAGAGGAGTGTCTTTACCATAAATATTTGAGCTTATGGGTCTCTAGCAAAAATCTTTTATAGACAGTATACATAGTTATCGCCAGAACTATTAAACAGGAACTTTTAAAATCTACCACGAGATGGCAGAGTTGGACTTTGAACAATTACACTATGCGTAAACTAGTGACTGAAACTTCATTCTACAAAAATGTCTTTGTGTCCTGTAAAGAAGAAAAAAACAAACAAAAAACCAACCAAACAAACAAAAAAACAAAACCAAAACCAGTCATTAAAGAAACATCTTCCCGGGGCATGGAACTGCAGAACCGCACATCTGTGTAAAGCAAACAGTAGTAAGCAAACTAACCATCTACTACACCTAAAGTCAGACACTGAAATGTGTGCTCCCTTCTGAATATCCCTGGCCACAGTGGAGGGAATTACCTGGATTATTATGTATAAAAGAATTAAGGAGTGATTTTGTGGTACTTCTGTTTTTTCTAGGGTCAGGCTAAACAGAAAAACATCCAGCAGCAGCTGCAATATGATTTCCAAAGGTGCCAGAAATGCACATGATGGCCCACTGCTAACAGCCAGTGTTAACATTAAACATCCATTAATACATTCACCAGAATGTTGCACACTTCTTGGACAGTGCTCACTCTTACAGATTGTCCCTGCTAAGCAGTTCCCTCAAAAATTATATCTTTCTACTACTACAGTGGTGTCTCCCACCCAACAAAATTGCTGTCTTGAGAGATACCTTGATAATCAGATTCCCTGTGCTTCAAGATGGTCGTGTCATCCTCAGGACGCTAATAACCAGCATGTTGTACATCAGGTCCCTGCTGTTTCTGCATGCTAAAATAAGGTAGGGAGAGGTTGTGTGGGTGTGAGAGTGATGGACATACTTCACCATT
This sequence comes from Megaceryle torquata, assembly GCA_024611175.1. Lineage (NCBI taxonomy): Eukaryota > Metazoa > Chordata > Aves > Coraciiformes > Cerylidae > Megaceryle > Megaceryle torquata. The sequence goes on from JANIJG010005430.1 coordinate 88,401, forward strand.
AGGAAAGAAGTTAGCATTGTGTGCCCAGGTATCTGGAAGCACACATCAACATTCTTTGGCTGCTGACAGCCAATGATACAGACTCCCATGGGCAAATCTGGCTCTGTCTGTACACCTTAGGACTGCTCTGAAACCATGTGCAGTGTCCTTCAGCTGTATGAATGTTATGAACATCAAATATGGTATAAATAAATGTTATACATAAGTGTTGTAAATTCCTGGCCAGATATATTGCCCTTTGCAGATTAAAATGCCCTCCTAGGCTTATTTATCCATGGAGAGCTTTGCCTGTGCATCTCCCACCTTTTTAAAATAATTCGTTCCACTCTTTCTAGCTTTTGGGAATTTTTTTTAGCACTTTCAGTGTCTGGTTGAGGTGAGATTTTCATTTTTCCACTAGATGGCAGATTGTCATAATTGAAATCCTTGTTCTGGTCGATTAATGAGCATCGTCTTACTTGCCAGCTTTGTAGTTAACCTGTTTTGTGTACAAAGAAACTCAGAATAGATACGGTGATGCATTCTTTACCAAATTGTTTTAAATTCCACAAGATCATTTGCTTATTAACAGAGCTTACTATACATCAGTCTGACATTTTGGTACATATGCAGCAGGACACATGGTTTGTGAGAGCATCAGTTGTATCTGCACTTTGCAGCTCCATAGCACCTGCACAGCTACTTTGGGGTTCTTCAGAAAGGAGTGTGTTGGCCAAACGTATTTGTACAGATTTAGGGCATGTGTGGTGTGTCTCTCTGTGATTTCCAGACACAGGGCATCTCAAAAAGTGCAGCGCTATGACACAAAACATTTTTTTTCCTCTCTGAACCCTAATGGAATTGAACTTACTTTCTAAAAGCTAATAGCTCACCTGGTTGTGTATTGCAGAATTTTTCAGTGTCTTTTCCCCTTACAAGTGCTAATCTCCCTTCACTAGAGCAGGTCCAAGTCTTAAAATAAGTCCTATTGATCCTCTACTTGCATGAGGTTCTCCAGGTTCCAGTTCTGGCTTCAAAATTCAAAGCAAACTCCACTACCAGATTTTTCCTGTTCCACTCAACCCCATAGATTGTTACAGACCCCTGGACCTTAAGTCACAGGACCACTTATCTGGGACAGTTTTTCTTCCCTGGAATTTGTTATTTATAACCTTAAGAAATTATTTTGGGGATGGGCTTGTGTTAGTGTCATTCACTGAGTTTAATGTATTTTTTCCTCTTTTAATTTGGTGTAAGAGAGATCACAGTTGGTCCTGTAAATTTCTCCCCTACCAATAAGTACGTTTTCTGTTATGCTCTCCTGACTCTGCAGTCTGTGCTAAGGAAGTAGATTAGTTGTTTAAGCATCAAGGTTCCTCCAACTAAAACCATGGTGCAGAAGAGTTACATACCCAGCTCAAACATTGATGGGTATTCAAGCTCCATTAGTCACGAAGCAGCCACTAGCACTTGAAATTTCACTTCTGAAGGAACATGTGTGAGCTTTGCATACAAAGGCAAATAACAAATTACTCTTCTGAAAGTGTCAACTTAGTCACGTGCTGTTGCCTCAGCAATGGGGGCCTTTTAACAGCCCCAGAGAGCTGTGATATACTCACACCTATCTGTATCTGTTTTCCTAAGTCTAGTGCAAGTCTTTCAAACTTTCAGTTGCAAGGATCAACAATTCCTAATGAGTTTTCAAAGGCATGGAGTGATCTCCCACTTCCCTGTTACCTAGGTAAGGGCCTTGGCATCTTGCAGTGCTAATTGGAGGTTGTTACAGCTGGACTGGTCTGTTGCACTGTGGCAGCATCAGGCACACAAAGGTCATCCAACCTCTTTTTTTTTTTTTTTTTTTTTAAATGATGCCTTGAGCTGGACATGTCCTGGAAGGTGGCGATGTCACTTCTTCACACATCTAATTTGACTGACTCCTGTCATTGTGGATTAGCACTGATTGGACATAATAATCAAGACAATCCTGCTGCCCTGTGATGCTGGGAGTTTCCTTACCCCTGCTACCTGATATTTTCTGTGAACTTTTGTAGATGTCAAGCTGCCAAAGAAATTCTCTGGGTTTGTTTGTTCTTTCCCTGTCCCAGAATCCTACTAGTTTGTTAACATAAAAGGTGGATTTGCAGATCCAACTCTCAGGGAGAGTTTGGCTCTTCAGAGAGCTGTACAAGTCCAGCAAATACAGCCGTGTGGAAATACTTCATTTCCCCAGACACAGCCATTTCTTCAGGCTCCCAGACTGCTTCAAGCCGATTCCCATTTGTGTCCAGCTGTAAATTGCTGTAAAAGTCTTTTGTTGCCAAATATTGTTTTGACTACACACAAACAGAAGATCCATAGAAACTATCTGAATTGATCTAATGGAAATCTGAAGACCTGTGGCAATGAAAAGACCAGTTATACAGCAGTGACAGGTTTTCTGTGCATAAAAAGCTTGTGACTGAAAGTCCAGTACTTCATAGACTGCAGAAGAGGGAGCTTTATATCATTTCCAGCTCACTAATAGTGTTGCCAACTCTCATGATTTTATCATGAGTCTCATGATATTCTTCTTAAAAGCTTAGTTTCTGGACTCAGGCAATTACATGAGAATCTTTCTCTTTTTTTTTCTTTTTTTTTCCTTCAACATTCTTTTCTTAGCACCAAGTTTCAAGCTCTACTGCTTCTGTGGGGGGCAGGGGGAAGGAAAAAAAAAATAGAAAAAGCTTCAAACCATGACCAGGGTTTGTCCTGAAGACTCAAAAACCCCAAGAATGCACACCAAAAGGGGTGCGTACATATTAACATTTGCTTGTTTCTTTCTAATCTTGTGGGGTTTTTTTAAGCCAACCTCATCCCCAACTCAAGATTTTTGAATGCTTGGGACAGGCAACACTGTTTTGACAGACCTAATACATATGTGTAGCACTGAAAGTCCTGTTGTGGCATTTATTTTTAGAAAAGCTATTTTAGCTCATTTGGCACATTCTTTATAGCTCTACCTACCTTGTGCAGTTAGACTCATGGGGCCAGATCCTTTGCTGGAGCAAATTAGAGCAAGACCAGTGATTTAAACCATCTGGAGAGCTAGCCCATGGTGCAGTCATCTGGCTTTACTGGCAAAGGGATACAAAATATAGTCCCAATAGCAGTTTTTTAAAACTCCATAAAATGTGCCTAAAATAGTCTTTCGTCTTTCTGGAGCAGATGTATATACAGAGAACACAGGATGGAAAGCTTCAGAGGATTTTCTTGCTGCTTGTCTGAGAATATCCCCATAGATCAGTCCATCAGACCCGCCTCTTGTGGGTTTCACACTCTTCCCATGCACTGCACCAGAACTGCGCAGCTGCTTAAGTGTGTCTGTGCTGGGTGCTGTAAAATCATCTTCACATGCGTGATTTCCCTGTTATCTACTGTGCTTCTTTTTCTTCACAACTTTTAACCCACTGCAGTGAAGCCGTGCAACTTAGTATGCATGAAGGAGCCCCTCAGATAATAGCCCACACTCAAATCTCTTTGTGCTAGCCTCTCAAAAGTCCTCCAAGGTCAGACAAGGTCAGTGCCACTCTAGGTTTGGATACCTCAAGGACCACAGAGGAGCTGCAGGAAGTGGTCTTGGTGACTCAGCTGATGGCAGTCCTCCTGCTGGTTCAGCACTGAGACGATGCCCCAGCATGACGTGACAAGGCAATGTTTGCTTGGACATCCTTCAGACAAAGTGCAAGGTGGTGACTCTCACCATTTTGCTTCCAAAAGGTCTTACAAACCTTTTATGGAGGAACAAAAATTGGAGTATCCTTTCTGGAGACTGAAGAGGTCAAAGAAATTAGATTACTAATTCAAATCTAGGGAAATGTAATTTAAAATAATATATAATTCATTCCAAGCTCTTCCTCTAGGTGTTCTACAATAAGAGTTCCCACAGCATCTTGCAGAGCTCCTGAATGTCACTAAACTGTTTCACTTTGCTGGCTGCACTTCATGAGGCTGAGTTCCCCTTGCTGTTCTGTTACCAGTGTTAATTAGAGCTATTTGAAGCTACTCTTTGACTTTAATTTCTGTGACGGTATTGTCAACACTGCACTAGAGGCATGTGAGACCTTCTTCTATTATTTAGTAATTCCAGGGACAATCACCAGAGCAAATTAAATATCAATGCCCTCAGCCTCAGTAGTACCTTCTGCTCATCTATCTCAAGTTGCTTCATGGAAGCTGAGTGTTTTGCAGCTCACAGTGACTCTCTTTAAAGGCGATGGTGGGAAAGAGACCACACCTCAGTTGCAAACTGTGAAACACATTGTGACTGGAGCTCATTGCTCCCAGAAAAGCGTTTTGGATAGGATGGCCCATTTCTCTAGGACTGTACCTGTGGAAGACTCAGGGCTCACCATGTTCTTCTGAACAGCAGATTTTGTTTGCTGTGGGCTTTCCTGTTCTGTCTGCATCACTCCTTGATTAAGTTATTCTCCTACAATACAATTATTGCTTTCTGCCTTTTTACTATAGAGTATATATACACTGTCTGATGTTAGATCAGCTCTACCTTTTTTCTTTTTCCATGTTTGCTTTGGGTTTTTATCTGGACTCATCCAGAACCTGATTAAATAACCTTTTCCTGGGCAGTTCTCTCCTTAGAAAAGCTGGAGAAAATGGGTATTTGCCAAAGAGCATTTGGAAAGCAAAACAGAGGTGGGATGTGTGTAACACTCCTGGGAGGGTCAGAGATCCAATGCAGGCTGATGGAAAGCACTGTAATACTCTTTAAGCTCACTCTCTTCTTGTCACAATCTTCAAAGGTGGCACAAGCTTCAGAGGGTAATGGTGGTGTTCTCTGAAAGACAAGGAAAAGGTTAGGCAAGCACAGTCCTTCAGAGTAGGCCTGATTTCTTTTACCACTAATATTCTTTTGTGGTCAGAAGGGGAAAATGTAATTTAGTGATGTAAGAAAAGGTTTGCCACATTAAATATGTTCATGTCAGAATATTGCACATTTTTTCAGACAAGTTGTGGGAGGTCTGTTGAGAGAGGTCTCAGGATGGCGCAAACTGCTGGGCTGCACTGGGATCCTGTGAGTTACCAGCCCTGTTCTGCTTAGGGGTGGTGTGACTGAAGGACAGGACTTTGAATGGTACTCTTTCTGATATTTGGAATTTGTTAATAAGCCAGTACTACTGGGTTGTATTCAGTGTTTGCCAGCATCTCAAGATGATCTTTGCAGAGAGGGAATGTTGTTATTTGCATTGATAACAACCTGCATGGTCAGTACAGAAGTGTTCACACCATAAGCACCTGGCCTGAGGAAGCTCAGCTCCCTTTGGGGCTGCCTGGGAGGCTCTGGTTAAAGCACAGCTTCTCCAAAGAGGGTTTCACAGCAAAAACCTAACTTATGTGCTCTGACATGACCCATGCACAAGTCTTTCCCTCTGCACTGATACACAGGAAACCTAGAGCAATATCCTCCTAAATTAGATGTTCAACATCATGTCCCCATTTTCTGCCATTCTCACCACATTACAGTTAATATTGAGGTTATGTCATATTGGCTCTGCCAGCTGGAATTGAGAATTTTTCAGTGATACTAGAAGATTAATTGGCCTATTAATAGGTCATATTCCCACAGAACCAGATGTATCCCACATTTTTATATCAACATAATATAAGGGGCTTTTTTTTTTCATGTTTTACGCTAAATTATTTTGTGTTGCTGATATTGATGAAAGCAAGGATTAATGAACTACATATTAGTAACATAATCTCCCTTCTCCTTGCATATGATATTGTTATGACAGTATATTTTCTAGGATTTTTCCACAATAAAGTTTGGGAATCTCTAGGGATGGAATTCATTTGGTCTTTTTTTATTAGTATAAATCTTGTAATTTCCATTCTGTTGTAATTTCTGGAAAACTTGATTTGAATCCATGCATTGGAAACAATGGTTTTAAATGAATGTATGGAGGTTAGAAGGTGGTAGAAAGCATTTCAGACTTCTGCTGAAACTTCATGTGGTCTTTGCTAGTCACCTTCTGCTGATGCTATAGTTCTATAAATATATTAACAGATCTAAATTGTCTTGGATTATTCAATAGCTACTGCACTTAAGCCAAAGACACTTACATTGCAGTGGTGCTCAGTGTGATTCTAATGTATAGAAGCTGCACATTTATCTTGTGTATGGCTACATGATCTAGTATATTATCTACCACTGAGAACTATATCCCATCTGCTTGTGAGCCCATGAGACGTGCACAGATCATCTCCTGTGTGTGAAGCCAGCAGGATTTAGGCTCTATTTTGGAAATGCTTGGGATCTTTCTGGAAGAAATGAATTATATCAGTGTTACAGAGCTACCTCTCTGCACACAGTCTCCTAAAAACAAATAACAAATAAAAGAGAGAGAAGTGGTCTAGTTGTGTTGGAAAGGTCTGATGCTGTGCATTTTAATGGAAATAACTTTTGTCTCTGTGGATGTGTAACTTTATAGCATTGGTTCCCTAAGTATATGTAAAACATATTCTACCAGTAAACCACTTCTTGAGTAGTCAATATGCATATTTATTGGTAAAACATTTGCACGCTGTCATCTGTCAGATGTTTTACGTGTTGCCCATTTTCAAATGAGTAGAATAAAATAACTGCATTAGGCTGCAGTATATTGGTAAAACATACCTATTTTCTTATCATGAGAGGAAGTTCTGAACCTCACTAGTGATTGTGGTTTATGGCGCAAAACCCTATTCAACAGAGTATAAAATCTTGCCATGGTGGCAGTTTGGGTTGTGTTCTCTTCACAAGGAGCACTGAGCAACACATTAAGTTCAGCAAAGAATCTAGAGAAAAGGGGCATCCAAGCATTAACCATTCATCACAATGCTTCATAAAAGAAATCTCAGTGAAAACAAAAGCAGGAAACTCAACTATTCTGAGAAGCACTTTAAAGTAGCACTAGTTTCAGCTACCAGGTATTTGCACTATCAATCAAAATATATTTATTTATCAGTTGAATCATATATTAAAACTCCAGGCTATGCAGAATAAGAGGCAGAAGAGAAATATTGAATGTATGCATACAAAAATACTGAAGCCTACACTTTCTGGAAATAATACATAAATGTCATTTGCTGACAGAAAAACAGATTGTTGTAAAAGGAACTCCAGAAATGACCTGACATCAGAATCACAATTTCCTGTGTCACAGGTTAGTGAGAAATTGCTTCTTTACAGCCTAACAATTCAAGGAATAATGACCTAACATTGTTCCACTGTGAATTGGGGCCAAGAGATATATTTTTGCAGGTAGCAACAAATAAGAATAAACCTTGCAAAGAACTAGAATGCATAAATCCTAAAACACACTGGAGAATTCAACAGTTTTGACATAAGCAATCTATAAACAATATAACCGATTTGAAATATATTAGGTATGATTGCAAACATTACTTGTCTCTTCAGCAAAACCAGGCTGGACCTCTGTGGGCAGTACATAGGAGGGCTATTATGTAGAGATTTTGAGCCCTTCTTATTCTAGGTGTTGATGCTACTCATTTATTCGACAAATGTAATGGAAATTCACATTGGCTTGATAGACTTTTCTGACACCTCATGTTGTTCAGCCAGCTTATCATCATAAGATGTTAGTCAAGATTTACTAACATAAGATGTTAGTCAAGGATTGGTACTTTGGATGCCTGACTTGAGATAACTCAGACAATTGGCTTCCAAAGAAAGCAGGCTACCTCTGAAAATTTGAGTATGGAAAATTAGGAGCCCTTTCCAAAATTCTTAGCATTTATACAACTTTGGCTGTCATTCTGCAATCCTTGGAGATGTTACCTTGAAACAAGGGCCCTCAGTGCACAAGAACTCCGAGATGTGGATGACATGGTCATATTCTTGTTTCTAATCTTTTTATTCCTTTACAGCTTCCTAAATCTAGGACTAGTGCAACAGTCCGTGCTTTTGTTGAAATGTCACCTAGAAGATTTGTAGTTCCTCAAAAGAGTTTAAAAAAAGTGACTTTTGAAAGGAAATAAAGTGAGATGTTTTCAGACAATTTATATACCTTGAAAGTCAGAGCAGAAGAAAGAGGACTGGGATCTGATAAAAGATTTTGTCTTGCGACAATGCTATCTAGTAGCCTGAGTTTGGGTCTGGGAATTGGGATTTCCTTTCCAGCTTTATCAGGGACTCTATCTGGCCTTGGATTTGATAAGTATTAGATATCCTAACTGATACTTATAGAACCATAAAGGTTAAATGGATAGTTTTTTTGGCTGAGGGAAAACACAAACTTTTAGTTGAATCACTGACCACTGTAAATAACATTTCAACAGTCTAACATCAGGATAAATCAGTGCAAATTATTCATCAGTATATATACACTGATACACAGTAGTATAATGTGTAAAGCACCAGATGATACATTTTGTACTGACAGGAATTTCTTGTTTTCTGCAAAACCCAACAAATTTTCTCTTCCTGGAGCAAATGAAAAATCTGCTCCTTAGTTTTCCCTCATGAATTATAAATATGGCTTCCAACAAATGTCATTAACTTCATATCAATGGCTGAGTTTTGCTTTCTGTATGTTGCCAACTCCAGTTGTTTGCAGCTCTTCACACAATGTCACATACAGGTGCCTCAGTTACTATTATGTGCATCCCACCCACTGCTCTCCTTCTCTCCCTCTAAAGAGACAACACACTTTGGTAACCCAGTCAGCCCTGGGCAAAAAAAAAAATGTTATCTGAGAGAGATTCCTATCATGAGAGGCATAGACCCAGACCCAGGTTTTCATGTTAAACTTTCTGTAGTTTGGATGTGGGAGCTTGGAGTTGCTATGCTTAGAGCAAAATGTGCTTTCTTTTTCAGATCTGAATGGAGAAGGGACCTCTTACTCTTTGAGGATGGGCCAGGTCTGGCAAGACGAGCCACAAGCATAATACTTCTTGAAACTTTATGGAAATGACAAGCTCTGCATTTTGAAGAAGCTTCTGCCCTTCTACTAAGACAGGTAACAGATGGCATGTATATTCCTAGTTCATGGTGAACGCACGTTCAAATGTTTGCTTATCATTTTACAAGCAGTAATTTCAGTGTATGTAATCATGTGAATAAGGTCCTGTTTTAGCAAGACACTTCAGTTTGTGCATAAAGTTGAATAAGATCTTGCATGCTCTCTGAAATGAAAGGCAGGCTCCCAGGCCAGTTTTGAAGTAAATAAAAGTACCACCTCCTTTGCTGATGTAGCATGGAAGTATGCTTCTGTAATCATGGAAAAACCTTAGCAAAATTTGTGGCATTAGCTCAGTATTCACTATCCAATATAGAATAAACCTGGCAAGAATGTATCCTTCCGGGGTGGGGGGAATAAATCTATCAGGAAATCAGCATTGAAGTTACACTTTGGATATACTTTAGAGAGAGGAAAAATAAAATAAGGCTTAATCAAAATGTAGACTGAGGGAAAATGGGACCTGCCTCGAAGGAACTTACCACTAAAGCAAGAGACAACACATACATGGAGGCAGATAGGAATCAGAGCTGCATATCATCCCAATGAGCATTGTCTCATTGTCTACCCACAGTTACGGTTTCCCGCAGGTAACAGGGCTACTTTAAAAAAGAAGGCAATGTATTGTGCCAAAAAATATTCCCCATTTTCTTAGCAAATTCTGAGCCAGCATTGCACATGAGGTTAATTTATTAAATCTCATTGTGATTATTTATATTTTATAGATACGAGGTGCATTTAGACTTGGTACAACTTCACTCACCCTAGAGCTGGTACAGCTGTTTGAATCAGGGCAGAACTGATCATGTACTACTTTCCCCTTGGACATAAACCAGACATCATAAAGATAACAGTTGCATGAAACATGATTTTAGGCCTCTATCTCCTAGTGATCATCCCACATGTAATTATTTTCTTCATTATAAAAGAGAAGTGTATTTAAATGTGAATGTTTTCTGGTAGCTTCCACCCATGTGTATCCTTTGGAATACTCAAATGGGCCTTTTAATTTATCATGAAGATCTATGAAGATTTATAGAAATAATTCCTATAGGTATGACCAGAACAGAATGGAGCATCCCCCATTGGTTTTTCAACTATTTTCTTTAAATATCTTCTTTAATAAAAAATTACAGTCCTCTTTCAAAACTATATCAAACATTTTAAAAGCTACACCTGTGCCTTTTGAGGTGAGTCTAGCTTCCTCTGTGGTTAATCAGATTTGTTCCATTGACCTAAAAGAAGTGGGACAGATCCCAGATTAGCAATCCTGGACCTGGTGGTATGCCAATCTTTTATCACTGTGAAAGCTTTTTTTTTTTTTTTTTTTTTTTTAAATTGTGATTAAAAAACCCTCTTTCTTTAGTCCAGAACATTTTTTAATGTATCTTCTATATCCACACATTCATGCTACAGCAAGTTACAGTAAGTGTACTTTGTCACATGTCTTTATATCCCTACTTGGTTTCATCCCCATCAAGTTGTACAAGAGCAGGAGGGAAGACCAGAGGGAAGAGCTGCACTTTGACCCCTTGTTCATATTTTGGTTCTTTTATGTATACGAAATGTCAGTCATTCTGTCGTCTATTTAATCTTGGACACCTATGGAAGATTAAGAGAGAGCAGTTCAATAAGCAGAGCAGAAGGAAGGATGGATGAGCTACAGCAGTCAGATAATGTAGAAGCCAACTCAAAGTTCTCAAAAAACTCCAGCCGTCGCCAGCCATCATCCTTCTGCCAAAAGGAGTTTCCATTCAGGCTTAAAAATTGCCACCTTCTAAAGGATTGACATGTGTGAATTCTAGAAAGGAAGACTGTCCTTCTTAGCTACATAACTGCTCTGAATTAATCCTTTAATTCTTCATTTTAGTTAAAAAAATGTTCTCGCCCAACAGTCTTGGATGTACATGTGTTTGTAACTATGCAGCAAGAATTTAGAACATATCTAACGTTAATTTTTCTCCAGCTCTTTTTTTTTTGGTCTACCCAAAACCCTCTTATTCTAACCCACCTCCCAAGCTGCCAGGTCACCTTTCTCCAGTAAAATAACCTGGGAATACAAGCAGGCTTTGTTTTCTGCAGATCAAAGACTTGGTTTGTTCCTAGTTTTGGTAACCAAAGCCCCCCTCTCCTCCACTGTGTGGTGCTCTTCAGTGGTAAGTTGTGAAACTCATCTCAGCACAAAATTATCCACCTGCATGGGGTATGGTTGTGCTGCTGCTGTGCCAGCACACACTGCATGCCTACCATGAGGAGAGAAGGGAGTGTCTTTGGATAAGACTGTGGGTGCATGCTAGTGCTAGTCTTTGACCCCCCCAAAAAATTGCAGTGTTGGTGTTTGGCAAAACAACCTGTTGCCTCGCAGTCCTCCTCAAGCTGTCTGAAAGGAATAAATGGGATTTGGGGGTGCATAAAAACCCAGTTGTCACCCTCAAATATCAGTCTTCTAATACCATAAAAAAAAAAAAAAAAAAAAGAGGAGATATGCAAACTTTCAGACAGAAGGCATGCAAAATGGTGGCAGATTTTTAGGATTTCATTTGGAGCCTGGGGTCCAGCCAGGTTGCTTTGCAGAGGCTAGAAGAGGAAGGCTTCTGAGCAGCATAAAACTCATTTTCCACTTGCCCAGACCTGGGCTGTGTGTTGGGCAAATCCACTAGCAAATGTTAACACTGCCCAAGGGACTGAAAGTGAAACTGGGGGCTGATGTGGCATGCGGTTGCCATGGTACTGGCCATAATCCTGCCGGAGTCAGATACCCTGATGATATGGCGAGTTTCAGCTTGCTCTTGGGTACAGCGTAGTCGCCCTGCCCAGCAGCATCCGGTTGTCTTTTAACTTTTGATAAATTCAATAGCCAAAAAAATCAAAACAAATCAAGTAACAAGCCCAGTCTGGCCAATGTCCAAGTTAAAACTGCTGCATTTCTCATTGGTATTACTGTTAGTGCACCAGATCAGTAAAAAGTGAAGATATTTGGGGTGGAAGCAGAGAACTTCACAGAATCACAATGTCAGGGGCTGGAAAGGACCTCGAAAGATCATCCAGTCCAACCCCCCTACTAGAGCAGGATTATCTATACCAGATCACACAGGAACGCATCCAGGCGGGTTTTGAATATCTCCAGAGAGGGAGATACTCAACCTCCTCCTAGTCTCGGTCCCAATAGATTATCATGCTCCCGTGAGGTTGGCTATCGCGTTTAGAGAACAATCTTTAATGAACGCTTCTGCCACCGAAGATGCTCCCGAAGGCTAAAGCCGCCTGTGTGCTGGGCTGGCTCCCCACTGAGCTACGGCCACGACTGCCGAGATGCTCCGCCGGGCTTTGCTGCCTCTAACCCTAGCGGGACGGGGGCTTGAAAACTAGCGCAAACTCCCGGCGAAAACAAACCAAACCAACAAAAAAACCCACAACCAAACAAAAACCACAAACAAGAACCAAAACAAAACTAAAACGCAGTACGGTTGGAGTAAAACCACCCGCCAGCTCCATCCCCGCCTCTGCGCGAGTGAATCCACACAAGGCCAAACTTTTGTTTGGGAGAGGAGGGGGCTACATTCCCCGAAGAAGGGGAATTTTTGTGTGTTTATTGCAGATGCCTTCCAGCTGAGCCGGACTGTGGGGTGGCTGCCGGCGGTCCCGCTCCTGGCCCTCTCCGGAGCGGCACGGCCGGGCCGGGGTGGGGAAGCAGATCCCAGCCTGGCTGCGTGAAAGCCCCGCACCCCAAATGGTGCGGTTCGCCAAGGCGAGGGTGTGATCCGGGATGAAAGAGGATGGGGGAGGAGAGATGGGGCCCGGAGCGGTCCGTTGCTCCCGCGCCGAAAGGGTGGGAAGGTTTTGATTTCCCTCCACCTTTTTTTCTAAGGGGGGGGGGAAGGAGGAGGGAGGAGAAAATAGACCCTACAACCAGTTTTCCTCTTGTGTGAGGGCTTGAAAGCTCTCTAGCGTCTTTCCTGAAAGCTGTTCAACCTGTGTGTATGTGTGTATTGTGTATATATATTTATATAAAAGTATGTATACGTGTGCGCGCCGTGTCCCGCCGGCGGCCCGGGATGATGGGCAGCAGGAGCCGCCCTGCAGCAGCGGCGCCCCGCGCCTCTCAAACTGCCCCGGGCCCTCCCCTCATCCATCCTTCCCCACCTCCCTCCCTTCCTCCTCCTCCCCGTTCGTCCGCCCGCCCCCGCGGAGCTGCTCCGCGGCAGCAGCGCCGGAGAGCACCGCGCCGCCGGCATTCGCGGCAGCTTTTGGCGAGGAGCGGAGTAAGGGGGAGAGGCACAAAAGGGAAGGACGGAGAGAAAGTCCCTCCCACGCCCCCCTCCCCCAAGTTTATGATGGGGGTCCGGAGGAGTAGCTCTGCTCCGCAGCAACCGCTCGCCTGCTGAAAACTTGCTGCTCCGCTTTTTGGGTAAAGTTGATGCTTATTGTGTCTTTGCATTGTGCTTTTAATTTAGTTTTTTCTTTTCTCTTCTCCCGCTTTTGTCGGAGGTACTTTGCACACCCGGGTGGGCTGAGGGAGGGTAGAAATTTTGTAAGAGGCTCTCCTCGCAGGGGGTGCCCAGGGGGGGGGTGTGGGGGGTGTGTGTCCCCCCGCCCTGCAGGTGACCGGGGCGGATGCGGCCGCGCGCGCGTGTGTGCGTGTGTCTGTATGCGTGTCCCAGTGTCCGTGTGTGTGTTCGGTGTGTGCTTCTCACCCCCCGCCCTGGCCCAGACTCTGCCGGGACCGGGCTTTGGGCCGTGCCTCCACGGCCATTGTTTTTACTGAGCTCTGCGGTGACAGTCCCAGCCCCGAGCCGCTGATTTGACCCGGGTCCCGGAGGACAACTGGGGTCCCCAAAGCCAGCAGTGAGTTTGCCTTTTTTAAAAAAAAAAGAAAAAAAGTTCCTCTTCCCCTTGTTACAGCACCCCCCCGGGAGGGACAATCTTTCGACAAGTATATTTGCTGAGGAATTTAAAAAATTCCCTGCTGCAACTTGATCCCTGTGTGATGAGGAGCGGTTTGGAGAGACCCGGACTCCAATCCTATTAAGGACTTAGAGAGTTGAGAGTTTTTTTCCCCCGGACTCGGTGGTTTTAAAACAATCAGGGAGGAGGGGAGGGAGATAGGCTCATCTAGATGCCTTTTCTGCCTCAAGTGATTGCCATCATTTCCTGGGAAACCTGACTTTTTCTAGCGCAGGGGCTTAGGACGGTTTATCAGCGGTCCTGAGCTGGCCCTGCTGCCGGCTTTTACGACGGTTACGGGCTTTTAAAGCATATCTATATTTATTTATTTATTTTAATTTTGCTGACCTGCAGCCTGGGCTTCAAAATTTCGCGGGACGGGGCCGCGCCTCTGCGCGGGCGCGGTAGCGGTGCGCGCAAAGCCTCGCCCCCTTCGTGGGGCCGGGACCAGCGCTCCCGGGTGAGCTGGAGCCCGCGTCGGGGCCCGGCTTGGCCTCCCGGTACGTGCCCGCGGGTGAGCAAATGTCCAGGTATGGGGGTTACCGGGGCTGAGCTGGTGAAACTTGTGCCTTCCTAGAGATGCTCTCCTATTTCATACGGTTCCGGGTGCTGGAAACTTACATGGCCACCTTTGTGCGTCTAGAAGTTAGCATTTTATTGGTGTGTCGTATTTTTACAGCCACAGATAAAGGGATTAGTTGTAAAACTTGTCCAGCCCCTGTCAATCCCCTTTACTTTTATTTTATTTTTTATTTTTGTTTTTGCAACCGAGGCTCTTGGGATGTACAAGAATTTGAAAGTAAACGTTTGACTAGCATGTTACATAAAACAGCATTTACATAAATATTGTATTGGCATGCACTGAGGAGTTGGTGCCAAAAAAGTAAAGTAAATAAGCCATGAAATTCAAAATATACAGAAGTGGAATAGACTGATTTGTTATAAGACTTGCTGATTTGATCTGTTTGTTTTAGCTACCTTGCTTAAAAAAAAAAAAAAGTTTGGATTTTTTTCAGTTCTAAATCTAACTTACTTAACTTTGCTAGAGAAGAAACTACATTCACCTGGAAAAGAGGGTCCTGCTAAATAATTGTTTATGCTCCTGGGATGTTTCAAATGCATGGTAATTGCTGTATACAGCAGCTACAGTTGGTGAATTGGTTTGGTTCAACTTTTCTCATGGGTGGATATGATAATTTGTATTTTGGCTGAAACTTCAGGAAATGTTGACACCTGTCAAACTTTGAATTGCAATTAAAATGTCATATTAAACATTATTGCAAAACTGACATCTTTTAAGAAGTGAATGAAATTCATTATGGCTTTTCCACTGTAAACAACTCTTGGAAATTTGTCATTTGATTGAACATGGCCTATCTGCAGCATTGAAAAATGCCTGATCCACTGAAGGTGAACTGGTAATCTGGGTATGTGTATTTCCAAGCCTCTGGTGTACGTTTGTGAAAGTGCTAGTCTTTAAAGCAAGGTGAGGTAAGATTCACTTGATCTTGGATGTTGTTATTGCTTAAAGTATTTGACTTTGAAGTGTCCAGAAATGGAACTGCTGTTTTTCAAAGAAAAACAGATCTCGAGGACTGTTTCCAACTTCCTTTTAATGTCTTCTTTTTCAGTGTGTCAAAGGGGATGTATATAGATGGACAAATACTGTTGGTGTTAGATCATTCATTTAGAGAAAAATTAGAGCCATAGAAGAATTTGAACTAGATGCATATGCCAGTATAAAACTAATGTAACTTCACTGAAGCTGCTCCAGCTTATACTTTTATGAAAGAAAACAGAACTTGACCTCAGATATACACTATACGGCAGCCTTCATTGTCACACTGAACACTGAAGTCATATTTAGAAAAGACAGCCTTTTTGTGACATATTTATGTAATGATCAGGATTGTTGGCATTGTTTTGAAAGCAAGTTAAAACTTTTATGGCAAAGAAACTTTTTTGGCTGTGGTTTCTGTGATTTGAATGATCTTAAAGGTTTGTACCACAACTTTCCCTTCAGTGGCACATTTGTATAGAAGCTGTACAGGCTCTGGGGCTATATGATCAGCTGTATAGAGGAAGGGTTCTGTGATCTATACAGCATGGTGTAACTTGAAATATATTTTTCCTGATACTTTATTTCTTTTTAGAGAGTCTGACTTTTTCTGATGAGTTTTCCAGTCCTCTGGCCCCATCCCTTTTTGTTTTAGGGTATTGTACAGCATCTGACCTATTATCAGTAGCATTATCCTCATTTTCTGCTTCTGAGTGTGGAAGACACTTGGTTAACTGCCTCCCCCTGATTTTAGTGGCCTACTGTAAGCCAGTTGTTTGCCCTGTGGTCTGAAAGGTACACAGATACTTCATGCTTTTGTACTCTGAGAAGTGCTCTGTTCATAGTGAAGTTTCCAGTGCAGATTAGCGAAGAGAGTGGATTCAGCAAGCGGTCACCAAAATCTGTATGTATTTGTGCAGCAAACACCTATCTATTGCTCAGTTACAAAGCCTCCACTTAATAATCTGGCAAAGGATTTCAAGGCAGCGACTTTTTTCAAAGAAGCTACTTAGGAACATTAGATGTGACTATAGCTTCAAACTAATTAGTTGCCACTCCATTTCTCTGAAGCTTCCAGGGCTTTATAGAAATGCGATATTTGCACTTCTCACTTGCTGCTGAGGCATTGAGGTTAAGCAGTCTCTGCTTTTTGTCTGCTTTTTTACTGATGGGAAAGATTCCAGGGCATTGTTTGAGAGCTGCACAGCCCCGTTATATACCTGGGTAAATATTTTAAACAGTTGTGCATTTGGACAACTTGCCACAAAGCATTAAGTGGTATTTAGGGTTTACTTCAGCTCTGTTCCCAGGGCTCTTTTAAAGAAAACCAAAACAACAGGAGGTATTTTGGAAGTAATTGAAACAACACTAAATAAAGTAATAGCAAGAAATGACTCCTAGTATGAATGACGGCAAGAAGGAATGGTGTTCAAAGGTAAATAATACATGTGTACCTCTGCATCTCTATGTATATGTACACATGTGTATGTATGCGTGTAATATGTACAATTCTTGACTGATGTATACAGCAGATCCTATATATGTGCATCTTCTAGAAATAAATGGCTATTTGGTCTAGAAGTAGTAAGAGCTGGATCTTGCATGGTAATCTTGATAGTTGCAGAGGCAAAATCGCAGGTTTTCCTTGTGAACAAGTGACTGGAATGGAAATACTGAGTAATCGGCTCTAATTTTCTGCAGGTTAGTTCTGGTTGGGATTAAATACATGATAGATGTGTACAGTCCTGGAAAGGCCACAGCTTTTCTTCATTCATGATTGTCTACTGTAAAACCACACCCCATACCCTTTAACTTCTTGTAAACAAAACAAAAACAAATACACAGAAGCTGAAATGTGCTGTATGAAGGGAACAGGAAAGTTGTCCCGTAATTCAGAAGTTCAGTGCCGCAAAAATTGTTTGGGATTTGTGAATATACAGTATCACTGAAGAAGAAGCATTGGTGCCTGGAAGTACACACGCAAATTAGAAAACATTTGAAATTAGGCTCCTTGGGGCCCCCACTGCAATGAGTGGAGGCATTTCTGGTACTGTCATGTGCATGGCTGCCAAAATACATTAGTCACCAGTGAATCTTTTCTCATCATTTCACAATTATTTGCAACTGTCTGTCACCTTTCTGCAGTTATAAATATTCCAAGAGGGAACAATACAAATTAGAACTGTAGGTACCAGGATCTTTTTACTTTCTAAGTGTTCTTTTTTTCATATGAAAAGAGTTTAGCAGCTTGATCCTTATTCAAATCTTCTTTTTGTGTCTGCTGGGCAGAAAATCATTAATTTTGAGAAATGGTGAGAATAAACCTTAAGCTGTCTTTGACACTTTATTTTAACTTGAATAGGTTAATTTTTATGTTTTGGGGTGTTTTTTTGTTATTATTTTTAAATAAAACAAGTTGGTGGGAAGTGTGTTTTAACTGTGGGCGCCCGATTTCAACCATTAGCATAAGAAAAAAAGTTTTAGTGCATTTACTATTGTATTGAATGAAGAGTTCCAACAGTCAGGGAAAAGAAAGTAAAAGGCTGTAAAGAAATGATGGTCTATTCAGATTATTCAGCAGCCCAAAGCTCTGGTCATCTGCCTCTGAAATCTCTGATCGGGCTATCACTTTTATCTTCCTGTGCCTTTCTCTCGCCTTTTTCACATGTTCACTTTTGTCAAGGTTTATTGATCCCGTTTTCTTCTCTGCAAATCTGTGGAAAATTTAATGAACCAAAAACAACAGAGAAATAAAAGGAACTTTTTATTCATTAGCACTAGATTGAATTTTGTTCTATAGTCACTACCCTCTTGTCTCCTGTGTGCGTCATTGCGTCACTCCTGCAACACTTACAGTACATACAGTGGGGATGGCTGCACTATTAATTCTCTTCCAGGGAAAAGTTTGTTTAATGTTGTGTTCTCGTGTCAGATCCAGCCCTGCTGCTCGTCCCTTTTCTGCCCTCCTGACATCCATATTCTTGGCTATGGTGCTTCTGCCGCTAAATACCTTGAAGTGTGTATTCCGCAGAGCATTTACCTTTTCAAGAATGAAATGTATTTTCCGCCTAGCAATTAAACCCGAATTTAAATGATTGCAGATTAGTAGCAGTTATTTACAATCCTGATTGTTTTGGTGCTATGATCCTTGTTCATTACACATCTGCTTTGCCGTGGTGCTGCCCCAGAGCGCTTTGTGATGCAAATGCTTTTGTTAACTTACAAATAGTTTCAGTATCTAGATCATCTCAGGTGACATATTTAAGTCTCTTCTTTTTTCCCAGATGGACTTAAAAAGCTGTAATTAAATGTGGCTTCCAGTATGATTAAGCTTTGCTAACATTTTCCATGGAACGATTTACTTGAACTCTGGCACTTTCTGATCCTGTCACTGGAAGATTTTTCAATAAAGGCCCTTTTTAACATTAAATTAATTTCATTTAGTGCAGCTGGTAAGTGTAGGGAAATGAGTTAAAATGGAGTATATATCTGCCTGGGAGATTTTTTGGGTGGTTTTTTTGATTCCAAAGAACTTCACTGCTACTAAATGTTAAATGCTAAGGTGAAAATCCCAGGGGAAGGAACACTGTAGACTTCTGTAGAGTAGTCCCAAGTACTCTCATGACTAGTATCACCAATGCTGATACTTCTAGGGGATGAGCTGAAAGCCACAAAAGGGCATCCTTACTTGAGTTTGTAATTTCAGCTAATTTCAGTGACAGCATCATCCGTGTCTGCATCTGTTTTTCTGTGCAGTGAGTGACTTTCCATTCCATAGGAATACATACCAGCAATCTTAAACTGCCTCTAAATCTAGGAAAAGGACTTTGTGGCCAGTGCAATGAGCCCTGCTGGGAAAATCTGGACTTCTGGGGGAGGTGTTGTTGTTTTTTTGTTTGTTTGTTTGTTTGGTGGGTTGTTTGTTTTGTTTTTTTTTTTTTTTAATAATAAGTAATCAAGTCTTCTAGCCCCATGAAATGTGGGATTTTACTGTAGATAAGTCATTCAAATGAAACTAATGAAATCTCTTTCTCTGGGGTGCTCTGCTGCACAGCGGAAGGCAGTGTGGGTCCAGCCCCTTGGTGATGAGCGCCCTGCGGTCACAGTCCCTCACCCTTGCCATGATGTGCCAAGCACTCCCAGTGGGGGACTAGCTGGTCCTCTCCAGGATCTGCAAGGGACGATCACTTGCAGAGCTTAATTTGTGCAGTAGCAGTGGAAAAACTTCCAGTGTTAGAAATGCAATTCAGATGAATAGGAGATGCTGTAATATCACAGCGCTGTGGTTTATATTCTTCACTGGGAGGTTTAAATATCAAGTCTCTGGAAGTTGGTTTTTTTCCTTTTTCTTTTTTCTTTTTTTCTTTAAGTGTCTTATATAGATTCTCTTTGAGCAAGTACATCACCTGGAAATTGTCTAGCACTGTGCTAAGCAGTTTGATTCTGTTACTAAAATTCATTGAAAAATCCCTTAAAAACATCTTTGTGTGTGTGTGTTTTGTGGGTGGCTTGTTTTTTGTTGTTTTTTTTAAGCTTGGAAAAACAGCATTTCTAGCTAATATCAGTATATTGCTCCCTTCCATACTGACCTGTGGGGTCCTATTGGAGCCCTTTTTATCATACCTTCTTTAAAAGGAAGGTCTGATGGCAATGTTGTTAAAAGAGCATCAGTTCCCAACACCCAGATAGCTTCTTTTCAGAGCAATTCTTAGCAATGCCTCTTTGTGCAGTGGACAATGCAATAAGTCAGACAGGACTTTCTGAGCCACCTCTGTAAGGAACTGTAAGGGCTGCTGAAGTACACTTGTGTTAAGTTGAATTGATTGAAATTTAATGGCTGTTAGTAGCTATGAATGGTAATGATTTTCTAGAGTATCTTCACTATGCTTGACATTAATAACTGGAGAGTGTGTATGTGTGATGCTAGTGTGTTATTCATTTTTAAAGATGCTTTCTCCCAGCCCTCTTTCCCATAATTTAGTTGTTTTGATGCCTCAGGAAAAAAAAAAAATCTTGGGCTTCGAAGAGCATGTACATCTTGTCAACATAATTTTGTGTTCATGATTTTTATTTTTTCCAATTCCAACATAAATCAGACTACAATATAGTGAGAGTGATGAATTTGTTTTACATGCCATCATGAATTAATGTTATGCAAATAGAAGCTTTACAGGTGCTATGATTTACTTAATAATTTCAAGTTCTAATATTTAAGCTCATTCATTATGTTTGAGTAAAAAAAAAAAGCACAGCGTGTTCATATTTTTAAACGTGAAATGTGAGATTTGTGTGCATTTGCTGTGTGCAGTTGCTGTGTAAGCACATTTGATGGCTAAGAAAGAATCAATCAGTGTTTGCATTCGGCATCTTATTCCTGTAGATGTTACAGAGGCATTTCAAAGAGAATAATCAAATATTTGCGTGTAAGGAGAGGAAGATGCTGGTGAAACATCCTTCAAGGATATAAAGAAGAAGAAAACTGCCAGAGTAAAGTTTTTCAGCCTTAAAAAAATGAGCAGAGTGTTGCGGTTTTGCTATGCAAAGTGTCCTTTTTTTCATCCTGAATAGCTCGCTGCAAACTGCTCCCAGACCAGCCGTCTTTGCCGTATGGTGAGGATGAGTGAGGACCTGGTGCGAGCTATAGGTGTCCTGGGTCAAAGGTGAATGCGAATGTGATCGCAGGGTTTTCAGGCTTTGATATCATTTTTAGTGTGCTTCCCAAAGGCTAAGGACAAGGGGGAGAAAGTTTGACACATAAATACATCTTGAATCTCTGAAGATAAGAATAGATTTTGACTTTATTTCTCAAAAAAAATTGAGGTCACTGTGGTCTGATGACAGGCTGAAAGCCCATCACTCTTTTTTTTTTTTTTTTTTTTACCCCCCCACCCCCCCCCGACGGAACAGACGGAAGCTTATTTTTGATACATTGTACACAATGAGTTACTGACAACATATTCAGCTTTTGAAGTTTGTGCCCCCAGGGTCAAGGTTTAGCATCAACGCCCAGGCATCCCTGCCCAGGTAGTAAGAATTTTACTGATTATGCCATGAAAGACCAAACCTCTTAAATTTGATAATGTTGATGAATTAAAAGTGAAACTTTACAAAATGCATTTGCTCCATGCAACAGAACCATGTGTTTCCATGCTTGCTATAGCCATGAGTCATGGGAGTATGCTCAAGAAGTGATCCTTGGTCTCTTCAAGCCCAGAGAACCACTAGCCAGGGAGCAGAGTGGTACTTGGCTTTTAGTAATTTTGACAACTTCTTTTGCTGTGTGTGTTCTTGAAGAACTCAGAGGAGAAATTCATCCTGATGCACCATTGAAGCCAAGGATTTAGTTGGGTGTTAAAGGGCCATTTGGGAAGTGGTGCACAGTGTATGTACCATGATTGAGTTAATTATGTTGCTTTGGTAACCACAGCTTTGGTATTTCTGGACTGGGGCTCATTGATGGAGTCATATTCCTATATCTGGTGTCATCAACATTAAAACTCATGTAAAATCTGGTTAGTTTTGGCAAAATGGGGGGGGGGGTGGTGGGGAAGAGAGAAAGGGTATATTTCTGAGTGTTAAAAGTTCATTTTTTTAACAGGTTTTGTGTTGAAATAAGTTTATACTTAGAATTCTAAAATATAATTCCATTGTAGGAAATAGAGTAGCAATACAATTAATTCTCCAGTAGGTTTCAAGTAATTGTTTTAAAATTCATTTTGTGGAGAACTTTAACATTTTGGGGTTTTGTTCCAATTCACAATAAGTCAGATTTGGAAATATTAAATTCCTTTGTAAACCACAGTAACTGTATTCCTAACTTCGCTCTTCCATCCTTTGAAGAGGAATACAGAGATAAGCATAGTACTTGTGTTACTGAACCATGTCCATGGCTATTTTTTTTCTCGTTATTGTTGTTTTATTTTTTAAGAAAAGGGAATGAAAGGGAAAAAAACACTACACATTTTCTCAGCAAAGCCTGCATCTAATGACTGACCCTGCTGCAGCACTCTTAATCTCTATTTTCTATTTGAGAAAATGTTCCTACTTCTGCATTTTACTTCAAGGCCTCTGGCAGGGCTTGCTAAAATTGAACTATGTGTTGGACTTACTCTGAGAAATTCACTGGTGCTGGAGGTGAGTTCATCCCTCTGGGACAAAACACATGGGGGGAGGTGGGTGGTAAAAGGCAGGTCTGGATCTGTGTCATGGGGATGAAACGGGGCAGTGCTGGCAGCTGCTGGAGGTTGCGCCATTCTCCTAGGAGCACACAAGGTGAGGGATCCTCCTTCTCCTCCTCTGCTTTCCAGAGGGCATTTCCAGTGGTGCAGATGGCAGGGGGGGATCTTTGCCAAGGCATTAATTTCCTTTAATCTCCTCTCAGGGTAGAGATACCCAAAAGCCAGACGCCATCCAAGCTGATGAAGGTGGAAGATGAGCAGGGCTTTCTTGGTGAGAGGAACAGTGACAGTGAACTGGCATCACTCTGCTGATCATTGTGGGCTGGCCCATTTCAGGTCACCTTGGGTACCTCCACATTGCCTGATGGTTTGCTGGGGAAGGCACTGCCTCAGATTAGGCTGGAAATCTTTATTAGTGTGTTGGGTGCAGTTAGACAATGACTCCAGCAGTCAGCATCAAGAAAGGGTGCACAAAATAACTTGGGAACCCTAGCCCTGGTTATTTTGGTGTCTACCTCCTTTGCTGTTGAAGATGCAATTTTGCAGCCTAAGGGGATCTCCTGGTTTCACCCCAGTCCCCCTTCCTGTTGCTGCATGTGAATAACCAGGATATTCATGGAGTTTACCAGGAACAGATCTTCTCAGTGCAGCACAGGACCCTCCAGTGGAGGTGAAGAAGGCAATCTCTCAGGATGTCCTCTTCAAAGTGGCTTTTCCCTCCTTTCCTTGGCTGCTCTCTTCTGGCATGGTGTGGCTGGATATTATGCTGGCTGGATATTATGCTGGCTGGATATTATGCTGGCTGGATATTAGCCCTCTTGTAACGAAGGGGGAGCAGTTGGATTTTGTTGGGGTTTGTGTGTGTGTTGGTTTTTTGTGTTTCCCCCCCTTCTCATGTTGTTAGTTGCTAGGATGAAGTCTGTGGTGCTCAGATGCCAAATGGCATGCCTTCTGGGTGTACTAAATTACACATCCCCATGAACCTCTCGTGTCAGCTGCTGTTGGTGCAGCAGTTCAAATAAAGTGCAGTGCTGCAGGTGCTCTTTTGCTGGCTGGTTACTTCAATTGTCATACCTCTCCTCGACTTAACGTCTGTGCTATTTCAACAATCTCATGTAAGCTAATGGAGTTTAGACACCGCCCATTTCTCCCTCTCTCCCTGGAGATTACAGATTTCTGGACACCCTTGAAATGGAGTTTTGAGGTCATTGGTGGCACTTTTAGGTTACAGAACTGCAGTACTCAGTCTTCTTGCCAGCTAATCAAATGATTAATTAGTTCTTATATCACTGCCATTATCTGTTTCTCTAGCTTTGGTTCATCTCTGCAGGATGAAGCCTGCTAGGAGATGACATCTGAGAATTATTTGATTGGAAACTTAGAGGCAGATATGGTCAAGAGACTCCATATGAGCAACCACTGGTGCCTATATTTGTCTGTGTACCTCAATTCATCCATGTATATTAAGGCATCTGTCAGAGCAGTGTTTAAAAACAGCCTTCCTGTAAACTTTCCTATGTTTATGGCAGTGAAGATAACATTTTTTTCAGCTCTTTTAATTACATTTTAATTTGGGTTATTTCCACTATATATGTTTAACAAAGGCAGCTCTGTACATATATTTTAATTTATTTTAGTGTATGTGCATTTTTGCATCAGGACACTTCATCATGCACCCTCTAAAAAGCTCATAAATAGGGACTTGAGCATTGCAAACCTTTGTGTGTATCACAGCTACATTAACCCACTTTATTTCCCACTTTTTCAGGTGTCCATGACATCTGGTTGTGACAGATGCTTTCTGATAAAGCCTTTAGATCAACATGCCTTTGGAGACATCAGTGCTCTGTGTTGGTACTTGCAGAGTGCTGTATCCAAATACTCTTCTTTAATTGTCTTATTAAGTAGAGAATTAAGGTCTGTGCTTTGACTGTTTTGGTGCCAGTGATTCTTATTGTAGGCTTTGGCACGACACCGTGTTGTGTTTTAAAGAGACAGCATCACTTTAATGATGTGGGAATTGAGCTGGAGGATAAAAATCCACTGAGAACAATGGCTGACTGAGAGAACGGTACGTAAAACCTGATTTTATGTTTTTCCCTTCAGACTGTTAGGTGGGGGTTTTAGTTCAAATGCCTGCAATGATTTAAGAAATAAAAAGCAGAAATTCTCACTGCTGCCAGACCACAGGCTCCTCAGCGCCAGACTTGCAGACGAATGTCACATGTTGCTGTATGTTTTGAAAGCATACCATGTGTTATTCTTTAGCTGTCTCAGTCCTCCCCCCAGCTATATCATCTTCTCCCAAGCCAATCTCACAGAAAAACTTTTAATGAAATAAACTTTCCTCTTCCTCCCCTCCTGCACAGACCCTGGGATGTGTGTTCCCCCATACCTGTCACTCCTCAGAAAGGTCTATGTCCACAAATTTGCAGAAGTGATTTTAACTTGACTTCGTGTAACTCTGCTTCTCATGCTTTAAATCAGGCACTTTTGACACTGATATTGCAGCTTATGTTGTGTGTTAGGATCAAGAGCTCACAAATGACTAAACATATGGCTAAAACTTTTTTTCATGAAATATGTTTCAGTTTAACTCAGCTGTGGGTCTAGATAACTAATGTTTGCCATTAGAATCATTGCATTTCCAGAAACAATTTTTTACTCTTTCTTTTCTACCATCTTGGATTAATATTTCCTCCAGCTAATGACAGAACTGGACATGCAAACTAGATTAGAGCATAGTGTGAATAGTATGAGCTGAAAATGCTGGCATCTCACTTTATTGCCTACAAACTTAAGCAGTTTACTGTAAGGTCGCAAGAATTAAAATGAAAGCAAACAGGCAAATTGATCCAGATCTCTTGGGTCCCTCTCATGGTGAGAGCGACTCCTGGGGGATTTGCCCCTGAAATGTTCTTTGAAACCCGCCCATTGCCCATTTCCCCAGCCAGCAGCAATGCAGAGCTTTGCCACTAATGGCCGAATTGGATACAGATGGGAGGTCAGGGTCTGGGTGTCACTCACTGCTGCTGCTCCTCCTGATCTGCGGTGTCAGGATGAATGTGGCAGAAGGGGTGGCAACGGCAGCCCGGCGCTGCAGTTGCCATGGATGGTAAAGGCTGCTTCATGTTAGAGCTGCTCCCTGGGGCTGCCTTCTGCAGGAGGTTTGCTCCTGGCTCCAGCTGCGGCTGGAGGCAGACAGAGCTTTTGCTTGACATCTCTATTAAGATTGCTGCACCAAAAAAAACCTGTGAGTTGGGGAAGTCTGCTGAGTTGTTTTGGTGGTAGGACTTCAGATTGCATCTCTGATAAGCAAAGAACTTCTGGATGTTATTTT
The DNA here is from genome assembly GCA_024611175.1 of Megaceryle torquata. Taxonomy (NCBI): domain Eukaryota; kingdom Metazoa; phylum Chordata; class Aves; order Coraciiformes; family Cerylidae; genus Megaceryle; species Megaceryle torquata. The sequence goes on from JANIJG010005430.1 coordinate 114,414, forward strand.
AAAGTAAAGGATGGATGGTGAGGGCTGGGAACACCAGAGCAGCTGGTACGAGGGATCATACGTACGTATTTGTGTGTGCTAGCTGTAGGTGCATTCTAGCCCTCTGCTGAAAATCCATCATATTTCATCTGTGTTCCTTCTATTTTTCCTTCACACGGTCATGAGCAGGATTTATGCAAGCATCTGCATCCAGCTATACCTTGTTAACGGTAGGTGGTGCTCCCACCAGCCTGGAACTGTAGGAGATTAGCGTGCCAATGGATGTCCCAGTTTGCGACCATACAGGAGACTGGATGGGTATGGGTATGCTTATTTATGCTACTCAAAAGCTTAGACTTGAATCCATGTTGAAAGGCAGGATTCTAGCCTGTCTTGGGCATTTGAGCTTGGAGTTCTTTCTCCAGTAGAAATTAATGATTTATTGGTTTTCTATGAAAAGCAGACAGTAATAGAAAGCTTGTGTTTCATATTTAGGTGTAATTGAGTGTGGTGCTTGAATGATGAGGTGTACAGTGTTCAGAAAAAAAGATGTCACCATCCCATGTGAGTGCAAGGTTTCCATCAGTCCATGTCTCTGATGATCAGTCTGACAAATCCCACTGTGACTGGGACCTCCTTCCTCACCAGTTCCTCAGGTGTAACGGGGAAGTGCAGTGCTCAGACTGGGCTCAGCAACCAGTTGTGTTGTAGTAGCAGAAATGCTGCTGGGATATGGCAAGTGCCTGTGCAGGCCTCACCAGCCTAAGGGGGAGAGCAAGTGCTGTGTCCTGCCCACCTGAAATATATAGGTTGTGCCTGTGGGAAGGAAGATCCTCATCTCCAACCAGGAATATCACAGGGGAACCTGCTGGAGAACAGGGGGCAAGTGGAGCTACAGTGAGGTGGGGGAACCATGTGGAATCAAGGTAAAAAGACAACAGAAAAACATGAGAGAGCAGGAGACATGGTGCCTCTACTTGCAAAACAACTTGTCAACTTAAAAGTGATTTTTCTTCAGTTTGGGAATGAGTTGCACTAGTTGTAGCAAATGCTTGATCTTGGGCTGGTGTTGCTTACAGAGATGAGATGGGAATCTGGGCCATATTTGGAGCTAGGCCACTTTTTGTACTAGTGGATAAAAAAAAATGTATCTAAGGAACTGGTTTAGCCTCTGTCAGGGTACAGGTTTCCTAATGTGTGGTTAGGTGGCACCTGTTGCCTTTATGAGTAATTTGAAGGGATCTCAAGAAAAGATTGCTGTATGCTGCCATACAACTGCAGCCTTCCTCCTGTGGGAGAGCTTGTGGAGGAAGGTGGGGGATACAATTCCCAGGCATCCAGAGTCCTCAAAGACACCTTTTGGAGAAAAGGAGTTGGAGCAGAAAACTCTGCTGCTTATATGGACTGGTAGCCTGCATAGAATCATAGAATGTCTTGCGTTGGAAGGGACCTCCAAAGGTCATCTAGTCCAACCCCCCTGCAGTAAACAGGGACATTCTCAACTATATCAGGTTGCTCAGAGCCTCACCAAGACTGACCATGAATGTCTCCAGGGACGGGGCTTCCACCACTTCCCTGGGCAACCTGTTCCAGTGTTCTACCACCCTCATAGTGAAGAACTTCTTCCTAACATCTGAATCTACCCTTCTCTAGTTTAAAACCATTGTCCCTTGTCCTACCACTACATGTCCTTGGAAGCAGTCCCTTCCCAGCTTTCCTGTAGCCCCCTTCAGGCACTGTAAGCCTGCTATAAGGTCTCCCCGGAGCCTTCCCTTCTCCAGGCTGAACAACTCAAACTCCCTCAGGCTGTCCTCACAGGAGAGGTGCTCTAGCCCTCTGATCATTTTTGTGGCCCTCCTCTGGACTCACCTCTACCAGGTCCATGTCTGTCCTGTGTTGAGAGCTCTAGAGCTGGATGCAGTACTCCAGGTGAGGCCTCACCAGAGCAGAGTAGAGCAGCAGAATCACCTCTTTCAATCTCCTGGCCACGCTTCTTTTGATGCAGCCCAGGATTTGCCTTCTGGGCTGCAAGTGCAACTTGTCAGCTCACGTCCAGCTTCTTGTCCACCAGAACAAGTCTTTTTCTGCAGGGCTGCTTTCTATTACCTCATTCCCCATACTGTAACTGATAATGAGGATTGTTCTGGTCCAGGTGCAGGACCCTGCACTTGGTCTTCTTGAACCTCATGAAGTTCATTTTGGCCCACTTCTCCAGCTTGTCCAGGTCCTTCTGGATGACATCCCAACCCTCTGGTGTATCAACAGCACCACTCAGCTTGGTGTCATCTGCAAACTTGCTGATGGTGCACTTGATCCTGCTGTCTATATCACTGATGAAAATATTAAACAGTACACATCCCTGTATGGACCCCTGAGGAAAACCACCATCTGGACTTTGAGCCATTGATCACTACCTTCTGGATGCGACCACCCAGCTAATTCCTTATCCACTGAATGGTCCACCCATCAAATCCATATCTCTCCAACTTGGCAAGGAGGATGTTGTGGATGACCGTTTCAAAGGTCTTGCAGAAGTCCAGATAGATGACATGTGTAGCTCTTCCCTTGTCTGCTGATGTAGTCACTCCATAGTAGAAAGCCACTAGGTTGGTCAGGTGAGACTTGACCTCAGTGAAGCCATGATGGCTGTGTCTCACCTTCCTGTCCTCCATGTGCATCAACAGAGCTTCTAGGAGAATCTGCTCCATGATTTCCCAGGCACAGAGATGAGGCTGACAGGTCGGTAGTTCCCAGGGTCCTCCTTTTTAAAAATGTGTGTAATGTGTTCCTTCTTACAGTCACCAGGGACTTCACCTGACTTCCAGGACCTTTTGAATATAATGGAGATCCTGCATCTGGCAGCAGAGTTGAATGAGGCTAATCCACCTTTAGCATCTTGCAGGGTGGTTTTGAGCTCTCTGGAGTCATTTAACAGTGCTGATTCTATTTTGTTTTCTGAAGAAATATCAGAGGTTCAGTTGCCCAAACATTTCTGCTTCCTAAAGAGACTCTAAGATGCAGTGCTGTAGGCTGCCCTCTCCGCCTCTCCTCCCTGCTGACCTGGGCTGCCATGGCTGAGGGTGATGCGTAGGGTCATTTGGAGCATGTTTGCGACACCAAAGGCATGAAGCCCTGAATCAGCATCTAATGTATTTTTCTAGAGGCAGGGGAATGGGTGCTCAAGTGTTTTCACAAGACAGGCATATGCAAGAAGGTAGCTTGAATTAGTCTCTGAGAAATGCCAGTAAATGTTGCAGCTCTGGCACCCTTATCAAGGGAGCATGGCTGATTTTTATAGCACAGGTTCATAACAAAAAGCTAGTGAGTGATGACTGCTTTGTGAGATCAAGTGTGACCAAGAGGGCTTTCTTTCAGCCTCATGTGTGTTATTGTTTCCCTCTCGTGCAGACCCCTGTGACCTGTTTGTACTAATGCACTAGATATGGAGCTATGCCTTGAAATCAGCCAGAGCTTGTGCCAGAGCAGAATGGCCATTTAGCCTGCAGGCCTCCATAGACAGCAAATGATACCCATGTTCTGCAGCGTGCCTTGTCTGCATATGGGTATGCAGAGGCCACTCAAGATAACTGCTATAAACTAGAAATGTCTACCAGGTTTCAGACTTGCATTGCTGTGAGAGACCTTTCCTTTGTAGCTTTGTCATGGTGGTACAGGAGAAGCTACCTGAACCCGATTGCCTTGATTTATGAAAGAGCTGGTTATAGGTTTGGTTATTTCCCCTGGGGCTTCTGAGAAAGTGATGCTTTCCCTGAGCTTTCCTTATCAGAGACTCTTTCCTGTGGTGTGCAAAGATCATGTTATCTTTCAGGACATTTGTGGGACACATATGTTATGGCTCCAGTTTTTAGTGGTGCCTCTGTGGATTATTTTAGGCAGAAGAACTATTGCGTTATTATGTGAGAGGTTCACAGACCTTGTACAGTCCCTTTTTTCAAGGGAGATCTTTGCCTTAAGTTCATTGATCTTCAGCAGAAGGTCCAGTGCCCTATAGAGGAGAAGGCTGGAATGTGAAATTAAAAGCTCTCTGTTCCACTAGACCTGCCAGCTAGTACAAAACCACATTTAGCTCATAGCCAGCCACTGCATGTGCTGCTTCTTAGCTCACATGTAGTTTGGGACCCAAAGAGACAGGCTCCCAGGCAACCTGGTGGCAGCAGTGGTAAATACTGCTGGGGAAAGAAGGGATCTAAGACACCAAACCTGCAGGAAACCAATCTTCATTAGTTCTGCAACCAGTCGGACAACTTGCACTCTTTTATTGACTTTTTATTACAGCAAAAATGACGAATAAAAATAGTCTAGGTGCCAAGGGGATAAACAGTGAATTAAAAGGATTAAGGTCTGAACACTTTATTGGTTTTAGAAAGATGTTATTAGATTTACTAGCTTAAGTTAAATTTACATGACTGAATTATTACTTAGTAATGAGTGGGGCAAACCCCACCTGTTTAGGTGTTTTAGAAGGACTTAAACCAGAATGCATCACAAGTCTCTAGCCCATTACAGAAGAGCAGAACAGATATCCTTTCTGTCATAAGTTGAATGGATGCTGACTGGGCATTTGAGTCTTCTTTTGGAAGTCAGCATGACCCACACATTGGGTAGGAATTGATAGCAACTTAAGTAGGTAAGATAGCAAGGGAATTATTCCCAATGCTATGTCACATTGGCAACTGCCATTATTTTAGATCATTTTAGTTTTCATAAACTCTTGATACACTCCAAGATAACTTGTTGAGTTTTGTGTTCTGTTTTTGGTTGGTTGGTTTTGTGTTGGTTTTTTTTTTTTTTTTTGTTTGGTGGTTTTGTTTTGGGGTTTTTTTTTAACATTTAAAAGCCTTCATTTTCTGAAGATAACTCATGGCAAACTGATGACTGACACTGGCAATTCTTTTTGAGGTCACCTGCAAAAAACTTCTCTCCTGATACTCATTGATATAGTCAACCCAAGCTCCAAGCTTCTGCCCTTTAGAACGGTTCAGCATTGCTGGTGGTGTGTGTGTTGGCTTCCTCTGAATCCACAGTGATTGTGTGTGGCTCTTTCCCCCCTAAAAAGCTCCTCACACAGCACACTTGCATGTTGGACAGAGTCCAAATTTCCTGCCTCCTGGGGATTCCTTTGCTGTTAATTTAAGTGATGGCAAATGCAAACTTCTTGCCAGAGCTCGCTGTGTGTTTTTGGATGCTTTTTTTAGCTGTTCCCTGAGGGGTCAGCTTTTGTCCTTCCCCACTATACTTTCTGTTGTAGGGAGAGAGGCCTTGAGCTGAAGCTGATTGGTCCCACCTGTCTCTGAATGTGTCTCTGACATGGTCTCAGTACCTAAGTGTCTGTCGCAATTTTTCCAATAGTTCTGCTTTGCTGCTGTTTGTACAAAAATGGGCTTATAATAACGAGTGTATATGTAATCTTTATCTTAATAGCAGAATGAATCATTCATGCCTATAATAGAGTGCGTCTAAGATGGTTGTCTGCAGCACTGTAACTTGATTATTTTAGTTGCTGAATGGAAGTTAAAATTAGGGGGGAAATTACTATTTTAAATAAGTATGCAAAATAGCTTTTCTCTTCAAAAGTCATGTGGTGAAGACATGGTGTTAAAATGAGACAGAGTGAATGTGTTGAAGATAACTGAGTGCCCATCTGCTGTAAGTTCAAACTCAAGATTTATGGGATATCTTCTCAAACTGGAGATGTGCAGATGGATCAGACCACAGTCTGGAAAAGTGCTCAGTGGCCACAGTCTCGTTCTAGGCAGACCATCAGTAGCCAGGAGAGTGTGCTAGCAGGGAAACCTGGAGGACTGCTTTTCTGTTTGAAGTTATCCCTGCCTTTGCTTACCACCCTCCAAGGGGTCTGCCTTTGTCCCTGGAGGGTGCTTTGGCACCTGCCTCATCATCTGCTGCCCAGGGTTATTCTCCAGAGCTATGTCCTACTGTGAGGCTTGTGCATGCACAGCTGAGAACTGGGTTTGTTTTGGTTTTACCCCCTGTCAGCTATTTTCAGCAGTCCCCCTCTTATTTGTCCAGACAACTTTGTTGAAAGAGCTGTGCAGCAAGATATGTTCACAGGGCAGGGAAAAACAGCATGGGCTTTATGAAGACATAGGTGTTGGCAGAATGTCATCTGTTTATACTTCATTTTTCACTTAACTTCTGCAGGGCACTGCATTTTCTGTGAACATCCAGGCTGTATTGTAAGAGCAAAGTATTTGACTTAGCACAGAGGTATGTGAACCCAGCCAGTGCATATGGTAGAAAGGCTTTGGTGTGGTTTCCCCTTTCCTGGTGGATAGAGAAGTGGAAGCGATGGTGAGGGAGAGCTCCAGCTCCCTCCTCCTGCATGGAGGGATCAACCTTTGAGGCTGGGAGCAGTGTGGCAGGCACACTCAGCAGTTGAAAAAGTTGCAAGGTGATTTATGGAGAGCACACAAACAGCAGTATAGTACTTCAAAATCAAGTAAGATAAGCACCTGGACTATCTGGAGGAAAACACAGAGCAGTAGACATCTAGGAATAAGCATCTACTAGGTACCAGGGTCCTCAGGAATCAGTGTCTGAGTATGAAGATGCTGCAAATTTGTTGCTTTTGGTAACCTATAAAGACCCAAAGAGGGTCTTGTCCTGCTGTGAGGAGGTGCTCATCCTGCTGTGAGTTGGCAGCTAGGACTGAGGATGTAGCACTGGTAAGCACAGGAAGTGTAATACATTCAGGTCTGCTGCACTCCATTCCAATAGAGATTGACAAATTGGAGAGAGTTCGGGAGAAAAAAAAAAAAAGTAACATAAGAGCTTGAGGGATTGACTTATGAGAGAAGACCGAAAGAGCTGAATATGGATAACTTGGCTAAAGGATGACAAATGGGGTGGTTGAGATATAAATCTAGAAATATCTGAAGGGTGTAAACACCAAGGCTATGAAGAATTATTTAGAGTGGTACAATGGGGTGTAACTAGAAGTAATGGGATGAAATTTAAGAGAAGGCAAATTTCAGCTGAATAATGGGAGAAGCTTTTTGACAGTGTGATGAATTAGGCCATGGGATGCTCTTCCAGCAGTAGTCCTATTGCTCACTACTTAGGACACAACCCTGTTTATTAAGAAGCCAGAGTTTTCCAGAGTCTTTATGAAGGAGAGTTTCAAATTATGCCTTTTGGGTTTTATGTATTTGATGCGGAATCATGCAAACCATACACCAAAACTTCTGTGCTCCTCACCGCCTGCACTGTGTCAAGGTGTGATGTAGTGGCTCTTGGTGTCACAGTGGTGGAGAAGAGTGCAGGGTCTGAGCAGCCCCTCAAACTGCAGCTCAGCTCAGACAGACCCTGTGGCATGGAAAGTTCATCTGGCTTGGTAGTGTCTGCTCTTTGATCAGGACCTCCTTTTTACCTCCTGCACTTCTCCTCATCCAGACATTGTAGTTTTACCGTCCGGGGGTTAGTTCATTTATGGTCTCTGGAATAGACATCAAAGTTACACTGCAGCTCTGTGTAAAAACTAAGAAATCTCCCACTTTGCTTCAGAGAAATCAGGACAAACAAGATCCCATTGATGCACATGGTCTACAGTCTTTTAGAAATCTACAATACTGTACCTTAACTTTTTCTTTAGAAACTCTCATTTCTTCTCCTGCTTTTCACTTCACTTGAAATGCAAACTAAGGTCAAAGGATCACTTTCCTACTGGCAGAACACACCGCATTGTCTGTCATTTTAAAATGTCCTCCACAGTAACTGAGGAAAGGCTCATTTCTCTACTCTTTATGCTTAAGAGCGACTCTCTTGAATGCATTTTGCTTTTCCTTATCTTGAAGGGCTAAATTAGAAAATTAGGTAAACTAGCTGTGTAAATCAAGTTAGAGCATCTCAACTAAAATGGTAGTTTATCTTCAGCACAGGGAAAATGTCAGATTCATGTAATTAGAGAAACAAATGCAGCTATAGCACTTAACGTACACTGGCAACTCAGCTGTTCTGTTGAAGAGAGGGAGGACAGAAAACTTTAAAGCATTGTCATGCTTGGAGCGTAAATGAGACAAGAGCTGAAAGTGTCTTTTATAATTGTTCTTAAATGTGTTTTGTATTACTTGTGCTGTCCCTGAAGAGGTTTGTGTCTGTATGCTTCAGGGAAATTTCTGTATTGTATCATCTCTGTCTATGGGAAGAAAGAAACGCTGAAGGGTTTCATTCTCCTCTAGATGGGGTTGAATATTTTCTTTGCTGAAAAATGCACTTTTGGTCTCCTCAGAACTGGATTCATTTGGTGAATGCTTTTCATAGGGAATTTTGTATGTGGAGAAATGTCAAAACAATTGTGTCTTCATTGCAGCCCATCCCATCACTGAGGGCTGTGGTGAGAGCACACTTCTGGATAGGAGAGCTTTGCTTTGAACCACTTTTCATACCCCGATCAAGGGTGTTTGTGTGTTCAGGCCCCTCATCTCAGGAGAGCAGCATAACCACTAAGCTACCTCAAGTTTGCTACCTTAATCTGAGTGGTTTCCATTCAGCAGAAATAAATCATTTATGTCAGTATGACTCCAGAATTATTTTTAAAGAATTGTTAGGTTTCACTTCTATGCATGAGTATCAGTTATTCTCTCTACCTTATTTCTGAGGCCACTTTAAAAAGGGATTTTATTTATGCAGCTGGGGGTCACTAATAGCATTTGCAGGAGACACAATTATTTTTTTCTGAAGTTTGATTCATGATACTTTTGCACTTCTATTAGTATAGTTGGTCTCTACCAATTTACAAGGCAGACTTTCCAGACATGCCCTCCCTATGAAGAGGATGGGGAAAAATTGTGGTCAAGTTTCTTTTAACTGCTGTTGTAAGCTCCTCTGAATCCCATTAGTGAAGTACATCTTTGCAAAGCTGTGGCCTGGCACACATCAAGGGAATTGTTTGGGGGTCATGAACGAGGGCTCGTGAGAAAGGGTACCTCAGAATAAAATGCAGCAAGTTTAGGGGTCACCATAGCAGTCCAGGGCACTTTCTTCTTTCTTTGGTGATGGAGGTCTTGATGCATTCCTTGCAAAATGTTGATGTGTGACTGCAGCTTCCTATCCTTCCTCTAACCCTTTGCATATGTGCCAGTACCACCCAGCTGCCAGGCCAGTAGTTTAGAGCTAATCCTTCACAGCAGGGCTGGATTATGACCTGGAGCATTTGAGTATTTTCACCTTGTTGGTCTGGGTTGATAATCTGCAGCTAAAGGGTCAGGAAGATCGGGAGCCATGAAGTCCCAGCAGGAGTTGCAGAAATTCAGCTCCCAGAGGCCTGTTTTGCAAGAGCCAAGCTGTGCAGTGTGGCAGACTATAAGGCACAGTAAAGACACTTCTATCAGTATAAGAAAGAAGAAAACTTACCCTCCCTTCTTATCTGTTGAGGGCAATGAAAAAATCTTGATCCAGCTTGTGCAGTGAAAGGATTAATTTGCCATGGATGTTTGATTAATAAAGCAGTAGTTTTATCTCCTTACATTTCCCCATAGCAACTGCAAAAGAGTTTCAGATGTGCATGACCTTTCCCACTCCCCTTCTACTGTGAAACAGATGTTTCACTGACTGCCCCTGAAAAGGACAGTTCAGCACCCAAAACCACTTGCTGGCAGGACATGAAGAGAAGCCCAAATTGAGGGAATCAGCCTCAGTGCAAGGAACACACCTTTCTTTTTCTTCTACTATATAGGCAAACACGTATATGTGCATGCATGAAAGCCACACTCTGGAATCAGGTTATTTTGACTTGAAATACACTATTGGTTTTCTTTAGCAGCATTTAAAGGCTGGATAGGTTTTAGCCAATTGTACTGGAGGGTTGCACAGTTTCTCCACTGCCTTGTGTCTTTTCCTGATCTTTTATCCTCCATTACACCCATACTAGTGCCCTGCCTTTATCTCCTTCAAGTTCTGCTCCTCAGCCCAGCACTGATGGCCTCTAAGAGTAAATGTTTATAATGTTCATTTGGCTTTCAGTGAAATCTCTTCCAGCTTTCAAAGAAAGCTCTTTAGTTTGGTCTGCACAGATGTAAACTTTCCATAGGGGAAGTTCCCTGGGTTCAACTAATGGCTTCAGGACTCCAAATGCTGCTGATATGCTATATAGTTCAGTGCCCTTGTAACTCCATGTAAAAACTGTGTTCTACCTCTGATTCTGAGCTTAAGCACTCCACAAGAGTGGATTTAGGCCCTCTAGACTTGCAGCATATACTAACAGTACCTATTTTTGTTTACATATAAATAAGATGTCTCTCCGCAAGATGTGTCTGAGGCCAAGCTTGGGGTTTAAAAAGGAATAAATAAGTAATGGAAGAGTTATGCTGTCATAAGGTGCATTGTGTCAACAGAAATTTATTTTATTTACCTGTTAGAGTAGGAAGTGCTCTGACTTGTTACTGTTTGTTATTGCTTTCAGTTTTGTTGGGTGCTAACATGGCTCTCAGTCAGTTTTGTGTTCTGTTTTCCTAGGAAAAAAAATTGTATCAGCTGCTTTTTATGGTTATTTTACTTGGCAAAAGTTAGTATTTTATTTATTGTTAGCTTCTATAGACTGTATACAAGCTAACTCATCCTTGGAGATATAGAATTGTCATATACTTTGCATATTGATTAAAAAAAAATAGAAGAGGTAATGCCAGACATAGATGATGGAAGTTTTATCCTGGTTGTTCTCATTTCACAGCAAATCCAGATCGGTAGTGACTGAAGGTTGTGATAACTAAGGGCTTTTTGCTCTGCCTATCAGTACCTACACAAGTATTTTCCACCCATACCTCTAAAAGTTCTTTAAAAAAATGCCTGAGCAGTATATGCCGGATTCACGTGTTAAGAAGCTGAATCACAGATGGACAATTGGGAATATCAGGACACCAGATAATGGTGACTGGCAACGGGGACCTTTGGCTCCCCGTTCTGGGAATCAGACCACTGCTTCACAGCACTGTGTGCATTGAGTTTCTTTTGAGGTCAGATTGTTGGTGAGTGATGGTCCCCACTTATGTCCCACCATGTCCTGCAGAACTTGGAACATGTCACTTAAGGTCTTGGCCACCTGCAAGCATTGCAGGATACTGTATTCTAATGTAGAACAAATTTCCCAGGATTTATTGGGATGTCCAGAAAAATCAGCTGTCTTTGCAGTATGTCCACCCTGGATGAATGATTTCTTGTCATTTTCTCTGACAGGACTGGAAACTGAATGGCTGTGACTCTAAGCTGTGTCCTCAATGTCTCTTATGGGGATGAGGAGGAAAGGACAACAATGGAGTTGCACTCGGTTGATCTGTGCCATGTGGTGAAGCTCAGCTCCTGCACCTCTAAATTAGCATCAGATAAGCAACTGATAAGGCAGGTTTATCAATGTCCTGGCAGCTCATTGATGAGGTCATGCTGTCTAACGCAGGGCTGCCTTAGACTGGACAGCCCCAGCCTGGAGATGACTAACATGCTGCATTCATAGCACATATGTGGCTGCGAATGACTTCCAGGACTGCCAAGGTGGAGACTTTTGCTGGGCTAAAACTCCTTAGGAAATGTAGAAATAAAGGTAAAATAATTAGGAGACAACCAGTGCTGGTCCCCTCAATCAGTCTTCCTTCGTTACAGTTTACTGTCATAAATCCTGATATCTGTTATGAGACTCGTGTGGACGTGAGCAGGGAGAGGAGGAGAGTACTGCTGGTATTGATCAAACTGGATCTTAAACTCTGGTCTGTATTGAGTCAGAAGGGCTTAATAATTATCTATTTAGCACACAGTGAAAAACAACATGGGACTTGGGTAAACCATGTGTATTAAGTGCTGCTTGGGATGATTGAGAGGTGCCGAACCAGGCTTTAGCTTTTGGAGATTTGGTTCAGACACAGAATTGTGCTAGTGTCCCTAAACTTTCCTGGTTTTTGAATAACATTTTTATTGTTGAGGTTTTTCAAGTATGAAGCCTGAAGCCAGCTTAAGGAAGCTTTATGATGTGAAAATTAAAGTTTTCTCTAGTAAGCTGCAGTTTGTCAAAACAACAGCACGCATTCCAGTTGAGCTACAATTTTGGCATGATGCAAAGATTTCATCTCTCCCTTTGAATATCCGAAGAAAATGGAAACCTGGCATCTTAGTGCTGTATGGATTTTTACACATCCCTTTCAACAGCTGGGCTAAGCTACTCTACTTAATCACACATTTCCCTTGTGTTATGAATCACCACCTTCTCTCCAGGAGGTTCACATGCAGGATTCTTAAGTCCTTGGAAGCTTGTGTATTTGGCTAAGGGGAGGAAAAAAAGGTTGTAAAGGGACTTGCCCAAGGACAAGATGGATCTCAAATTTGGTTGTCTGACAAGAAAGGAATTGTCATATAATTGGAGACGGTGCTAACTGATATTTCTGCTTTTGGGGAAACATTGTTGGAAAATTCACTGTTTCCCAACAAAGCTCTTGAAAGTATCTCACAGAAAGGAAATTCCGTATGGTTTTTTTTTTCCCCTCTGGAAGGAAAAAAAAACCAAAAACCAAAAAACAAAACCCTGCAAAACAAACACAAGCCAAAAAAACCCCAACCAAACTAGTTTTAGCTGATTATTCCAAAATGAAAGCAGCTGTCTGCACTGACTCCCAGAGCAGGGGGCTTAAAGCCCCCCATAACTTTATGTAGAGCTTGTACTCATGGAGCTCACAAGATTTCTGCTTCTGCCAGCATCCTGGGATGGGTGTGCAGGCTCCCAACTGCAAAAGGCAGTCTGTGAGGTGGGGCTGACTGGGAATGGCAGAACCTGGAGGCTTTGACTGGCTACGGGGACAGCTGGTGAGAAACTCCGTAGGCAGTTTTCTGACCCACCCTAGCAGTGGTTACCTTAAACTGATTCACAGCCACAGACATTTCCAGTGCAGACAACCTGATACTTGGAAGCCTCTTCTGACAGGAGGCTCCTGACCTCTGTGATGTTCTTGTTGGTGAATATGCTATGTGTAGCATATTGCTAATAAAGTTGGGTAAAGCCATTAAGATTTGGAGTCTTGCTGGAGCAGAGCTCAAGTTTGCAAAGCTGCTTGGAAAGTCACCGTTTGGATAGGAGCTAAATGGAGGTGCCCAAGCAGTTTTCAGCAGGTAGTCAATAAACCAGAAATATTTGAGTTATTCCCTTTCTGCCTTGCAACCTTGGTATTTTAGAGCTTTCCCCTTTATGAAACTCACCCCTCTGTGAATCCACTCACTGCTGTAAGAACAATTTAGTTCCACTCATTAATGATGAAGCAAAAGTACATAATAAAAAAAAGAATGGATAATACATCACCTAATGCATTTTGTTCCTGGGCTTGGTGCATACAGGGCACTTTAAAGTATTAGTTGTTTCCAGATATAGTAGGTGTACTGGTGTGTGTTTTGGAAAACCTAACTGTCTAAGTAATAGGAGACCTCGGCCATATGCTCCACTATTAAATCTTTGCTGAGAAGTACAGAGAAACTGGTTTGCTCGCTGTGTTTGTGTGAATTATGGGCTGTGCACATCAGCAAAGTGCAAATTAGCAGTCCTCTACTGTCTTGTCATATCTTGACTTACAATAACAGAGTTCAGAAGTTCATTGCTTAGGGGAGGGAAAAGGAGGAAAAAAAAAAAAAAAAAGAGGAAAGTTTGCTCTCTGACTTATTTGTGCTTTTATGAAGACTGTTGCAGCTGAAACGCTGCAGCTGGGGTGGAGGATACAAGTTCACCAGGGGTTATTCAGCTCCAGACAAAGACCGCTCACTAAATCCAGGAAGCAGAGCGGCGCGTGGGTGAGGGACCGACTCCGCACTCGCACCCTGCCCGCTGCCCGCGGGGAACGCTGCTCCTCCCCGGCCGCTCCGATCGCAGCCGGCGACAAAACCCTCGGCATATGTGTGTGTGCGTGTGGAAAAAAGAATTCTTTACCGTCCACAGAAAACTGCACTTTCCATTGAGTTTTTCCAGCAGTGCAGCTTCTTAGAAACCACAATAAAAACTGAGGGCAGCAGGATTTTTTATTCACTGCATACCTCACTGCACTAAAAAGGACGCCAAATGTTTTTCTGGAAGCAGGATTTCCAGCCATGAGCAATGATTTAGGACGGTGAGAATATGAGTTTTCAAGAATGTTTCGTTTGGAAAACTCTGAGATTTATTTCAAATAAAAGGCTGATCTATTTCCTCCGCTTTGATTACTCGGCTTCCACATACATTTAGCCACTGGCTGTTGTTCTTTTACCCTCCAAAAATCTGTTTTGATGCCCTAAACATCATCATCTTTGTTATGCTAACGCGGGAGATGGAGTGGTATGCAGAGAGAGATAAAAGCGGTGTTGTTTTATGGATCCTACGCAGTGTACTTTGCAGGAACTTTTAAAATACTTTGCACAGTGCTTCTTAGTGGGATAAACGTTCTTTAAATCCATTTACAAAACACGAAGGAAAGAATATTGACAAAGATGAGTAAGCACAGATTTTCTTAATTCACTGGTGGAGAAACAAAGCTCTGTAAAACTTATTGTTGGTATAGGGTCTCATCAGGGGTAGAAATGGTGAGGCTCAGCTTGCAAGGCCATCACGGTTGTGTGTTACAGTAGTTGGAGGGAGATGGTAACGTGACTAAGGAAAGAGGTAGATATTTAGTAGTTAAGTTGTTAGACTTTGCTGCTTGTGTGACATGACATATTTAGGAGATGAGTTTAGGTGACCTGCATTTCTGTCATAGGAGTGTAAAAACAACCCGGACCCTCAACTGCCCTGACAGAAGCTGTCATGTTTTGGATTAGGGAACTTTACATTTTGAACAAAAATTTAATTTTTATACTGCTTGAAACCCAGGTGGAAGTTTCCTGGGGAACTTCCAGTTCTGTAGCCTGAAGTGAAGCAAGTGGGCTGTTGGGCTGAGAGGCAGAAGGTCCCCAAATGAGCAGCTATCAAGGAGGAGTGCCTTACTAGCTCTGTGAATTACCTGAGTGCAGCTCTTTGTTAAAGTTCCACTACTCGATTTGTAGTTTTTGTTAAAACCAGAGGTTAGTGGTTTAAAAATAGTTACAAAGCTCATGAGGAGAGGTTAATGAAGAGTTGTTAGAGCTTTGCATGTCTCCTGCCAGCCGTGCTGTTCTCCAGCTGCTACCTGGTGGCCTCTCCCGGGAGGCTGAGGACTTTCAGACTGCTCTTGGTCAATGGTAGTTTCTCTCCTAGGGGAGGACTCTGGGTCCACGTGCTGTGTCTGGAAACAATCGCGAATCCCCAGGGCAAGCACCAGGCTTTGAGAGGCAGAAAAGTTTTCCCAGGTGCCTTGTGGAGGCTTTTCTGACCCGTCTGCTTGTACCAGGATTCTGCAGTCTTTGCTGTGGCACTTAGGATTTTTCTTCTGCAAAGCATTGGTCAAAGGCAACTTAAACTGGTCCAGCTGTTACAGTCCCATTTCCATCTTTACCCCTCTGGCAGTCATGGTCACACAATATACACATTCAGTATCTGAAAACTGATCTCTCTCTCTCTCTCTCTCTCTCTCTCTT